>BQNB010012016.1:0-11715 GCA_026074375.1 Tanacetum coccineum
ACTGCCAGACTTAACTTAGTACTGCCAGTATCAACTCAGTACTACCAGAACTAACTATTACTACCAGACTTAACTGTTATACTAACAGTATTAAGTCTTTTACAATCTATTTCCCAACATTGGTGATTTGAGTCGTCAAGCTACTATAGGTGGTGTTAATCTTGGAAGTTGGAGCTATTTATGATCTTGGATCAATAGCCCCATTATGGTCTAAGTTGGAAGCACAAGCATCATTCTAACCTTATAGTTTGTTTGTTATTTCTTTCAATTTAGTATGGTAGTTATAAGAGTGGCATGTCATTCTTATGTTAGTTATTGCACAGGTGTGTGCATGATTGTTGCACTATGTAGTGCATATGTATTGCCCATGTAACGGGCTGTGATATAGGATTTCACCTATATCCATTATACTTCAACGTTTTTTTTGGTGTAATATATTTTACCGGGGTGAGTCCCTTTTACCTAAAAAAAAGGAGGTCCTAAAACTTCTTGATGCCGGTATGATTTACCCGATCTCCGACAACCCATGGGTTAGTCCAGTGCATTGTGTTCCCAAGAAAGGTGAAATAACCGTTGTTACTTATGAAGAGAATGAATTAATTTTGACACATTTAGTTACCGAGTGGAGAGTATGTATCGACTATAGGAAGTTAAATGAAGCGACTCAAAAAGATCATTTTCCATTGCCATTTAAGGATCAAATGTTAGAGAGATTAGCCGGAAATGAGTTTTATTGTTTTCTAGATGGATTTTTGGGATATTTCCAAATACCAATAGATCCCCAAGACCAGGAGAAAACTACTTTCACATGCCCGTATGAAACTTTCGCGTACCGTCGCATGCCATTTGGCTTGTGTAATGCTCCCGGTACTTTCCAACGGTGTATGATGGCCATATTTCATGATATGATCGAAAAGACTATGGAAGTGTTTATGGATGATTTCTTGGTTTTTGGGGATAGTTTTGATTTGTACCTCTCCATTTTAGAAAAGATTCTAAAACGGTGTGAAGACATGAATTTAGTTCTTAATTGGGAGAAGTGCCACTTTATGTGTAGAGAAGGAATTGTGTTAGGGCATAAAATTTCAAAGTCGGGAATTGAGGTCGATCATGCTAAAGTCGAAGTTATTTCTAAGCTACCATACCCAACTACCGTAAAAGGTGTTAGAAGTTTCCTAGGTCATGCGGGTTTTTACCGACGTTTTATCCAAGACTTTTCCAAAATAGCTAGACCAATGACTCACCTTCTTGAGAAGGAAACACCGTTTGTGTTTTTTAAGGATTGTATTGATGCTTTTCAGACTCTTAAAAAGAAGCTTACCGAAGCTTCGATCTTAGTTTTCCCGGATTGGAACCTACCTTTTGAACTCATGTGTGATGCAAGTGATTTCGTGATTGGTGCGGTTTTAGGACAACAAAAGATGAAGCACTTTCAGCCTATACATTATGCTAGTAAGACAATGACAGAAGCTCAAATTCATTACACTACCACGGAAAAGGAAATGCTTGCCGTTGTGTATGCTTTTGAAAAGTTTTGGCCATATCTTGTCTTATCTAAAAGCATAGTGTATACGGATCACTCAGCTTTAAAGTACCTTATGAACAAACAAGACGCCAAGCCGAGGTTGCTCCGGTGGGTTCTTCTCCTACAAGAATTTGATATCACCATCCGTGATAAAAAAGGAAGTGAGAACTTTTTGCGCGAACCATGTTGATCTAGACTGTGAAAACCCTCTAAGGGATGTGTTAGAAAACAAAGACATAAATGAACATTTTCCTTTAGAAACTCTTGGAGTTATTTCTAGTGAAAGTACCCCATGGTTTGCGGACTATGCAAACTACCATGCGGGGAATTTTATCATCAAAGGAATGTCAACTCAACAAAAAAGGAAGTTTTTTTAAGGACGTTAAAGATTATTTCTGGGATGATCCCTATCTTTTTCATACTTGTGCGGATCAAATCATTCGACGATGTGTGCATGGGCAAGAAGCTCTTGAGATCCTCAAAGCTTGTCATGAAAGACCCACCGGGGGCCATTATAGTGCCAATCTCACCGCTCAAAAAGTATTTGATGCCAGTTTCTTTTGGCCTACGATATATCGAGATGCCCATACTATGATCAAATCCTGTGATACGTGTCAAAGAACAAGGCAGAATAATCACAACAAGATGAGATGCCCTCCAAAACGCTATCCAAGTGATGTGAATCATCCGATGTATTGGGGTATTGATTTTATGGGACCATTTCCGTCTTCAAGAGGAAATAAATACATCCTCATAGCCATTGATTATCTTTCAAAATGGGTTGAAGCAAAGGCGTTTTTAAAATCTCTTTTTGCCCGATTTGGAACACCTAGAGCTATAATAAGCGATCGTGGGACCCATTTTTGTAACGATCAGTTTGCTAAAGTAATGTCTAAGTATGGGGTCACACATCGTCTAGCTACCGCTTATCACCCTCAAACGAGCGGTCAAGTAGAGGTGTCCAATCGAGGTTTAAAACGTATTCTAGAAAGGACGGTTGGAGAAAACCGTGCCTCATGGTCTGACAAATTAGATGAAGCTTTGTGGGCATTTCGTACTGCTTTTAAGACACCGATTGGTTGTACGCCTTACAAGCTTGTTTATGGAAAGTCTTGCCATTTACCGATTGAGTTAGAGCATAAAGCATACTGGGCTTTGAAACATGCTAACTTCGATCTTAAAACCGCGGGTGATCACCGAAAGCTTCAACTGAATGAACTTAATGAGCTTCGTGATCAAGCTTACAAATTCTTTGATTTATAAAGAGAGGACGAAGAAGCTTCACGACTCAAAGATCAAAAACCGCATTTTCAATGTTGGTGATCGAGTTTTACTCTTCAACTCTCGTCTTAAGATATTCTCCGGAAAGCTTAAAACTCGTTGGTCAGGACCTTTCACCATCACCAAAGTTTTTCCATACGGAACCATTGAGTTATCTCAACCTGATGGTCCAAACTTTAAGGTGAATGGTCATCGTGTGAAGCATTACTTCGGAGGGGACTTACCACCAAAGTAGTCCCATGATCTTCCACACTCCTCCAAGGACGAATAATTCGGGATTCATCAAGCTATGTGACTCGGTTACCAAAAACAAAGCGCTTCGTGGGAGGCACCCCATGCTTATCCATTTTCTATTTTCTTTCTTATTTGTGATGTGAGGAGGCTTGTACTCTTCCGATTCTTGTTGTGTTTGTACTTGTGATTATTTGCAGGATTCACCCAAATTTTCTGAAGTCTCTCGTGTTCGGTGTTTTGTCCCGGTCCACTCGAGCTTCCTAGCCTTTGCTTGCCATTAGTTTGGGGAAATCCGATATCCCTTAAATTATTATAGAACTAACATTATCTTTTAGCACACTTAATAAACGGCTAAAGATTTTTGTGATACTTTCTTCAGGCTTGAGTTATGCATTCGACCTTTTTTGAGTTCTAGTATGGGGTTTTTAAGTCTTAGGCTAGGAAACATTGAGGACAATGTTTGATTTTAGTATGGGGTAGTATATCTTCGATATGATCTTGCCTACTTTTGCCCGTTGTTCTTACGTACCTCGTTTTCCCACCAAAATTTTCAAAAATATGAAAAATTTTAAAATTTTCAAAAATAAAATAAGTGTTTTTGTCACAATTTTGACTTTCTTGCTGGGTAGAATAAGAGTAAATTTTGACCCGATCGAGCGTGTTGAGCTCTAGCTTGTTCCTTAACTTTTAGGCTAAGCGTTCGCGATTTTTGCGAAGAACGAAAAATGATAGAGTTAAGTATGAGTAGGATGCTAAACAAGGATTATTTGGAAATCTTAAGAGCTCATGTATGTAACTTGTTGCTTTTTCTCCCATAAGCTCTTAAATCGGATAATATCCCGTGCTTTTTTGGAGATTAACTTAAATCAAACAATTTTTTAGTAATACATACTAAATGTTTAGTCTTAGTTCAAACTAATACTTGAATTTTTCAAAAAGAAGTCTTCTCTATATAAAAAATAAAAAATCAAAAAATCAAAAAAAAATCAAAAATCAAAATATAATAATAAAAGCTGTGGGCTGATAAAAGTTTACTACCTCTTGCCGGCTCACAACCGATGTGGTAGTCTTCTAAAGAAAGCCCATAGTAAGAATAAAAATCCGAGACTGATAAAAGTTTGCTGCATCTTGCCGGCTCACAACCGATGTTGCAGCCTTCTAAAAGGTCAGGGTAAAATTGCTAATAAATATTTAATATAAAGTTAAATTAATAAATAGATTTTCTTTTTTAAATTCAAATATGCTTTTAAATTTTGACTATTCTATTTTATAAGCTATGAATATACGGGAAACCTGAGATTTTTGAAATCTAAGTCCGTGCGTCTCGATATCTATCTCTGTGGGTGGTCAAAGCCTGGGTCAACTTACCGCAAGGATAGGGATGTGCCGAGACGAAAGTCGCTACATGGGATGAACTCGCCTTCAAACTCATTATTCTAAGGTAGAACGTGAAGCATAGTGTTTTGCAAAACGTTGATGCATGGTTGAAATTCAAAATAGCACATTCACCTAAGATATAATAAATGTCGGGAGTAAAAAGTTCACAAGTTGCAAATATGAGTAGTGTTAGCATCTTTACTGATATTTAGCTGTGATTTCGTTTTTAAGCTTGGTTTTTGGAGAAAGTGAAAATCGGGGACGATGAAATTTTATCCTTTTTAGGGAATTCCGGATCCGCAATGCATCTTGTTCTATGATCCCTAATAGTTATGGAAATAATGAAAGTCGAAATATTATTAGTTTATATATAAAAAAATGAAAAAGTTTTAAAAATGGGAAAATGGGGTGTTTTATAACTTGTGATTCCTTAACTCTCTCTACAAAGTCTTTGCTACTTTTCAAAGATTTAGTTTGGGGAAGTTTTGGGGTATTTTTTGATATGTGTGAAAACACATATCCTTTTTATATCAAAATTGGCCCTAAAAAGATAAAATTGTGCTTAAAATGCTTTTATATTGCTTGTTTTGTCTTTGTGATTGTATAGGTACGGATATTGCAAAAATCGCAAGAAAACGGTCAAAGCCGGACAAACACGAACACGGGAACGGAAGAGCACACAAAGAGCTGGGAGAATGCTATCAAAGGTTAACCAAAGTCAACCCGTGGTCAACTCACTAAATGACAAAACATAAAAATTCCCAAAACAACTCTCATTATTAAACACATTTCACAACTAACCCTTAAAGCCCTAACGGTGTTAACTTTCTATTAATAAAAGTTAACACTCGTTAACTTCTTTATAAAACTCAAAGCCCGAAACAAACAATACCCGGCCCAAACCCTTTTCTTTTTTATAAGTCCAAAGTCAAACCCCGAGTAAAAGGAAAGTCAAACTCCCGCACCCCTTTTATAAAAAATAAAAACGCGGGAGAACAGTTTTACTGTTCATCTTCCCTTTCCCCATTTTCCCGATCACAATCAAGGGTAAAATAAAATTAAGGTTGTGGCTTACTATTGCAAGAGAAAACCCTCCACCCTTAGGCAGAGTTACACATCACAAACGCTCCCATTGGGGAAACCGCCAACACAAGGAGAAGTCACGCGGATGTAGGAAACACACCAAGATCAAGATTGTTGCACTAAAAGACTCACAAAAGAAGCACAAGGTCTGACACACGGAATGCCACATTGGCAATCCGTGTGCTCACCCTATTTAATCCAACGGTGTAAATCTATGATCCAATCATTGCTAATAATTGAAGGGCCAGGATCAAAAGGAGCGGTACCTGACTTAGGGGCCGAGAGAGCTTCTCCCCAAGCAATAAATACAAGTGATGCCTCACTCACAAAAAAATATATCTAGGAGTAGGAAATAAATTAGCTTATTTAAATTAGCTTTTGTAATTTTCTTTTAAAATGTTTTAGCCTAATGTTTGCTTAAATGTAATTTCCTTTTCAGAATTGTACTCAACTTTTTTCATTAATAGAATTGTATTTGTTTGGTTTTTTCAAGTTATACTTGAAAACTTGTGTAATAAGCTTTAATGTTACATAAGCTCATCACAAACTCATTTTAAGCTCTTGGGGTCTCTAAGCTCAAATTAAGCTCATAATAAGCATTTAATCTACTTAAACTATAAAAATCAGTTAATTACCTTTGCCTATTGGATTTTGAGCTTTTGGATGATGAATAGCCATGGATGAGTTCATAAGGACTTTACTAGCTTATCTTTTGATAACTAGAGCTGTGGAAATAGCTTCCTTGAGCCTTATTGCTTTTGTTAATGCTAAGGTTTCTGTAAAGTTTTCTTTTAAAATGCAAGTATCTTAGTTATAATATGTTGCATTTGCTTATTTACTGCTTAACTCTAGCTTATTTGTGCTTAATTTTCTTTCATTATGCTTATTACTCTTGTTTGACTATCTGTTTTTAGCTTTTATAGCATAGATCTTAGTTTTTCATAACTTGTCCTAAAAATATATAAAAAATAAAAAAATATTAGCTTAGCTTATAGCTTATTGTTTCTAGCTTATTTGCTTATAGTGTTATGCTTATTAAGGTTGTTATAATTTGTTTGTCATCTGGTATCTGAGTTTTAATCATTAAATTTGTTTTTCAAAAGCTTAAATGGTTTTTAAAACTTTTAAGGGGTTTGGGACTACACAGAACACTAACCACAAGTTAGTGCTATTTGTGACCACTTAGTCTCTTATAGTTTATTTAAATCTCTCATTTAAACTGTTTTGAATAAGATTTATAAGTTAGATTAGCTTTAAATTAGTTTTCATAGGTGTTTATATAGTTTCAAAATCTGTTAAGGTTCTTTTGCATTAATAGCTCAAATCAGTTCCAGCTTTTGTAATTGCTTAATTTGTATTTAGATAAGTGTTAAAATAGAGTAGAAAGAAGGTTAATAGGTGTAACATTCCGCATTTTCAGGTCATTTTATGACGCCATTTATTTTGTCATAATTTCACCATTTATTTTATTTTAGTTTCGATGCGCTTACTTTTATTTTATCATAGATTTAAATCGCAAACAAAAAAAAATCAACAATTAGCGTAAACGAACACCAAATGAATTAAAGTTTTCGTCAAGTAATCATTATATTATTTTTACAAAAGTAATAATCAACTTTTTATATTTCATTTTTTATTGGTTACGTAAAATTATTACGTTTTGCAATAAAGTAAGTTTAGGCATACCCGGAACCACAAAAATAATTCTACACTTCAACAAATACCCACATTTATACCCAATACATAAAAGTTATAAAAATATATCATATATAGCATGCATATGCCGAATTTTTTGTAATATATACAAAGTTATACAAGAAAAACCTTGTAAGTTGGTTTTGGTACATCACTTCTCATTTATACATAGCCCCTACCTCCCATGCTTCCCCATACCCTTGACCACGTTTTCCTAAATCACTCAATCTTGTTCCTTTTGACTAAACAAGTCCTTCAAGTCTTCCTTAAGACCATGGGCATGTTTTTGACTAAGCTTATGCATACTTTTTTTTACCAAGACATCTTATATACATGTATTCCTAATAAGATAAAACATACATACACTTAACACTTAGTGAAAAGATAAAAATCTCTCCCTTTTTGCTCTATGATAAGCCACGGCTCAAACACCCATTTTCTAGTAAATCCATACCAAATTTTCTATCACCTATACCACCTACACACATCATATCTAAAATATTCTAAAATGGTTCCAAGCATTGGTTAACCATATTCAAGCTTTAATCAAGAAAAGGGAAGCTAATGTTTATTCAAGAAAACTAGGGTTTTCCTTGGTGCAAGCTTTGGATTTTTATCTAAACAAGGGTTTAGATTACATTGATCATCATCATCATATACCATAAGGTCATCTAGAACCCTTTATGTCTTTATCAATAGTTCATTTTAGCAATGTTAGTTCGATTCGTAGCTTTAAATCACCATAGGACTGTTTAAACATGGGAAAAATGAGTTTGAGCGTGTTTTGAAAGCAAATACATGAGCAGAAATTGGCACCCCAAAACGAGGATCGAGTTTTTCATAAACTGTATTCAGGCTTTGAAATCATTTAGAGCTATCGGACGATCGTTTCGATATATGGTAGAGCTTCTAACTCTTAATAACGAAAAAGTTACGGCGAAAACGAGATATATATTTTAAACATTTAATTTCAGCACTTGTATACATGGCGCTTGCTGTCAGGAATTTAAAAGCTCGATTTGAGCACTTTCGAGTCCGTTTCAGCCTTCCGGCGAAACACGAAAGTTGCTCAGAATGATGTTTTACTTCCCCGCGAGGTTCTTTAAATCTAAAAGCGAGTGATAACGGGTCGTAAGGCGGGGGCAAAATCTGGCTTTTTGGTAATTAATACACTGCATCAGATCTGATGCGAGTGCTTTTTCGCCCATTTCGGTCGAGTTTCGGGTCTCGGACAGAACTGGAAAGTTGTTCAAAATATCGTTTCGCATAAATTCTCTTTAGAACCCGAGTCATGAAAATGTGATTTAGTGGGTCATTATAGTCGGGTCAGACTTAGAAAATAAATAATAACACTACCAGTAGTAATAACACTACCAGGAGGAACTAATATACTACCAGTAGTAATAACACTACCAGGAGGAACTAATATACTACCAGTAGTAATAACACTACCAGGAGGAACTAATATACTACCAGTAGTAATAACACTACCAGGAGTAACTAATATACTACCAGTAGTAACAACACTACCAGGAGTAACTAATACCCTACCAGGAATAACTATAATTACATTATTCAGATATTTATAAATGTTTTACAATTATAAATATGTTTTCACTCAAACAATTAGATGGTGATTAGCTAAATAGACTTATGCATAGTAGAGATTACTCAATGTGATTAGTACTTATACGACCTATATTGGATTAGGTTGCATTCGATTGTTTCCGTGACGCATTTTTATTGAGATATACTTCGTTGATTATCATTTACTCAAGGTGAGTTCATAGTCTCGCATTTCAATCTTTTCAATGTTTTATAAACCCGCGAGGGGAATACATGCTCGTTTACAAACTTGTATATTTTACTACAGTACAATTACCTTTCAATATTTTGTAAGTTCATAGTCTCGCATTTCAATCTTTTCAATGTTTTATAAACCCGCGAGGGGAATACATGCTCGTTTACAAACTTGTATATTTTACTACAGTACAATTACCTTTCAATACTTTGTGAGTTCATAGCCCCCATTTCTATCTCCTTGTTTTATAAACTCTACGGGGTGGAATTACATGCTTGTTTTACTACGGACACAAGTGTTTTGTTTTAAACTGTATGCTATCCAGATTATTACCTGCATATTATTGCATAAGTTACCACAGTGCCATCTAAGTCCCTACCATATCATGAACCGTCAATTACCACTATTGTGAGCGCTAGTGTTGTGGATAGATCTATCGGGACTAACAATCCCCACCTTGAATTTCTGGTCACAAGTTGACCATGGTGCATTTAACATTGAGAATAACTTGTAGGTTGTTTTGGCAGACACCCTACCCACTTGGGGCAAAAACAGTTAAGGCTTCGGGGTCATGAGCTTAGTGCAATAATACTTATATATTTAGACTTGGTGAATGTGTTTCCCTTGTCTACCTTACTTGTTTTGGACTTCGGAATATGTACTTAGTCCACCATTACTTCGATCTTGTGGTCCACTTTTAAATACTTCTTGATTTACTGAATCACTACTTGGATTTCGGATGGATTTCGGAAATAACACTTTTAAATGTTGTAACGCTACTTTTCTTCTGAAATATTTCTTAAATTATTTCAATATTGCTTTTTACTTAAACCTATGAATTCACCAACATTATTGTTGACGTTTTAGCATGTATTTTCAGGTTACTATTTTGCTAGTGGAGCATTGGGAGCATTCGAGTCGCGCGGATATATATTTTTGAAGGCTTAATAACTTGAGTACTATTTGACAAACGTTTTGACAATGTTTTCTAATACATTATAAATGGAACCTATTTAACTCTGACATTTTAATTAAATTGAATGTGACATTTTATTAAACGTCTCTTTTGAGGTCGTTTTCTGTGACATTGTGTTTTGTGCCCTGAAGTAGCACCCCATTGTTACCATTCCGCTGCGACCAGATTTTGGGGGTGTTACAATAGGTCTGCATTGAAGGTTTTTAGATTTGGTCTATATGCATGTCAACTGCATCAGCAGTGTTAAAAAGATAAAAGTCATTTTCTAGCTTAATTTGCAGTAGGTTAAAATAGGTGTTAGGATTTAATTTTCAGCATAGAAGTAGCTTATATATCATAATTTACAAGTTTGCAATTAGTTTTCAAATTCTAGCTTATTTTGTCATCTAAATTTAAGCTGCAAAATTGCCTTTTTTTTCATTTTCAAAGTAAAACTCACCATGATCTAAGCCTTAGGTCTGATTTCAAAGTACTTTTGTAATAAGCAATTGAGTTTCAAACCTTGTTTCAATAGTTGATTTTAGAAGCTTATTAGTTGTAGTATAAGCTTGCATAAGCCATTTTCCCACAAGGATCCAAGAGCTTATCTAAAAATAAGCTCAAAGGTCCCTGTAGGGCCTGTTTGGCTATTAGTTTTAATAAAAGAGCTTATTTAGTCTTATAGCTTATTGCTTGCTTATTTTTAGTTCTGTTTAGCTCATTAGCTTAGGTTTAGCATATTATAGCTTATTTAGTCTTAACTTTAGCTTATTTAGTCTTCTAGCTTATTTAGTTTAAGAGAAACTCCAAAGATATAGTTAGTTAAGGTCTGTCTAGTTTTTAGCTGTTTTTTTCAGCTTATCTATAGCTTTTCAAAAATAGTTTCTTTTAATAAAAATGCTTATTTTTAGTTTGTCTTCAATTTTGTTTTTATAAGTTTTCAAAAATAATTTTTTTTGCAAAAAGGAGAGGCTGGGACTCGAACCCACGACCTTCTCTTCACACTCACACTCTCCTTACCGCTTTGCTTCAATAGCTCATCCATCATCCTTCCTTTTTATAATTCTTTTATCCCTTTTTCTTTTTCCCTTTTTATAATAACTTTGTAGCTTAATTTGACTTATTATAGCTTATTCGTTTGAGCTTTTTCACTAATTACATTTTTCTTACATTCTTCTACTTATTAGCTATTTTTAGAATTTTTTATAGGATTTTTATTTTTAATCTTTATATTTTTAATCATTTTTCTTTGTTTTAAACTTTAAAAATTCATAAAAAAATACAAAAAAAAAATCAAAAAAAATATATTTCTTTTTTCTAAAATTTTCTTTAATCAATTTTTATCTTGGAAAAATAGAATTACTTTTGTAGGGTCATTATTTTGAAAATTCACTTTTGAAAGAACGGGTTTCCGTTCCCATTTTCGTTTTCCCTCGTTTTTAGCTTAAAATACTTTCATTTTAGAATTTCTTTAGCTTTTCACTTTTAATTAGTTATTTAGAGTTAGAAAAAGTAGAAAAATAAATTTTGGGTTTTATTTTTGGTAATTTAGGTTTTTAATGTCGCGTTTGTTTAATTTTCGTATTAGTTGTAATTGTATAGTTGTTTAATTATTTTCATTAATTAGTTTTAATTACTTTTTTTTTTGTAGAATTTAGTTTATCAATCAAAAATTTCTAAAAACCATTCAAATCATTGTCCAAGTGAAAGCGAGGGTATCAATTTCACAATCGTTGGGACTTAACGACCCGGGAATCATACTTC
>BQNB010012016.1:13364-80120 GCA_026074375.1 Tanacetum coccineum
CGTTATCTCTTTATACTATAAAGAATAACGCTCGTTATCCTTATAATAACCCAAACCGGCCCACTCTTTTAAAATACCCCGAGCCCATACCCAAAAGCCCAGGTCAACGCCCTACTTTCCCCGGTCAAAATCTTCAAACGTATAAAAAAAAGATAAAAAAGGGCGCAAGTTACCCATTTACTATTCATCGTCACCTCCATTTTACCCCGAGTCAAAATCAAAGGGCAAATGGAAATTGAGGTTGTGGCTAAGTGATTCAAGTGCTAAGGAATGATGTGGCATAGTTATACGTCACAGGAGCCTCCCATTGGTCAATCCCCACAAAGAGTGACACGCGGATTTAGAAAGAAGCACACCAAGGACAAGGATTTTGCACTAAATTGAGTGCAAAAGAAGCACAAGTGCTCTGACACACGGAATGCCACGTTGGCAATCCGTGTGCTCACTCAATTAATCCAACGGCAATCTATAAGGATCCAATGATGAGCAAATATTCAAGGGCCAAGATCAAATGGATAAGGAGCGGGCAAGAGACCTAGAAGCATCCTCTCAAGGCTATAAATAAAGCTCCTCACTCACACACAGATCATCTTCTTTTCCCTTTTTTTAGTTTTTAGTAGCTTAAGTAATTTTTCATTTAAATGTAATTTGCTATTAAGCTTTTGTAATTTCAATTTCAAAGTTTTGTAATTCAGTTTTTAGTTAATGAAATCATCCTTTGTTTTTACATAATCTGTTTTACCTTACAAGTTTTTAAACTCTCAAATTCTCATGTTACTGTTACATAAGCTTCTTCATAAGCTCTCATTAGCTCTTTGAGTCTCTAAGCTCAAATTGAGCTCATAATAAGCATCTAATCTATTTAAACTCTTAAAATCAGATAAATACCTTTGCTAAATGGATTTTGAGCTTTTGGATGATAAGCTTACAATGGAAGAGCTTATAGGACTTTACTAGCTTATCCTTGTGATAAGCTAGAGCTTGTAGACAGCTCTTTGAGCTTATTTAGCCTTTGTTTAGCTAAGGCCTTTGTAAGTCTTCTTTTATCTTCATTGTCTTTAATTTTCTAGTTTGAATCTGCTTATTATGCTTATCTACTTGCTTATTTGTGCTTATAATTGATTTTTATATCTTATTAGTTATGTTTGATCATCTGTTTTTGATTTCTATAGCTTAGATCTTAGTTTTTCATAATTTGTCTTAAAAATCTATAAAAATCCAAAAATAAGTAGCATAGTTGGTAGCTTAATGATTCTGGCTTATTTGATTGTTGTTAAATGTTCATAAGGTCTGTCATAAGCTGTTTGATATCTGGTAGATAAGTGTTGTTCATTGATTTTAAATTTTCAAGGCTTAAATATGATTTTTGAAAAAAATAAAGGGGTGTTTGGCACAACAACTCTAACTTAGAGTTGCTGTTGTTTGTGATCCTTAAGTTCTTAATTCTGAAGTTAGATTTCATTTATAGGATGATTAGTAAGAATTCTAGGTAGTTTGAAGTTTGATATCAAGTTTTCATAGGATTTCTAGCTTAATAATTAAATCTGAGATCTATTAAGTCAGTAAAAGTTGGATTTATAGCTTATTTGGTTTTTAGCTGATAAAAGTACATTCATTAGTCTTAGTTTTGAGTTCTTAGAGTGTCCAAATAAGTCTCTTAGGTCTACATTCACTAGTTCTAAGTATGGGTCAATTTGGTTAAAACTGCATAAGTAGGTAATTTAGGAAAAAGTAGCTTTTTCAAGTTTAATTTTTATAGAATAAAAGTAGTTTTTAGGATTAGATTTTCAGCATTCAAATAGATTTAGGATCATAGTCCATCTGTTTTAACTTAGTTTTAAAAAAGTAGCTTAATTAGATATCTGTTTTTAGCTTTTAAAATTGCATTTTGTCTTTTCAATTTCAAAATGAAGATCAATATGTTTTGAGTAATAAGTCTGTTTTCAAGGAGCTTTTTCAATAAGCAATTGTTTTCAAAAATCCTTTTCAAAAGTGTTTTTAAGTAGCTAGTTGGTTATAGTTAAAGCTTGTATAAGAAATTTTGTCTTAAGTTTCAATTTGGGTGCTTAAAAATAAGCAAAAAGTCTGCTTGAGAGACTGTTTGGTTTAAAGTTTTTATTGAGTGCTTATTAAGTTTTACAGTTTATGGCTTATTTCTTTTACTTGTTTCTAGCTTAGACCTGCTTATTAGATTAGTTATAGATAGCCTTAGCTTATTTTGTTCTTAGTTTAGCCTATTCTATCTTATTGTTTGTTAAAGTTTTAAGCAAAAAGCCAAAAACACTCTAAGTGTGTTCTGTCAAGTTAATAAGCTGTTTTCTAGCTTATTTTAGATTTTCAAAAAGATTTCTTTTACAAAAAAATTTAGTTTTCATCTGTTTTACAACTTTGCTTTTATAAGTTTTCAAAAATAAAAAAAGAGAAGATGGAAATCGGGGGTGAGAAAGGCTCGAACCCCCGACCTCAACATCCTCAACCTTTCTAAAAGATTTCTTTTTTTTTTACAAATGTTTTAGCTTTTCATCTATTTTACAACTTTTTTTTTATAAGTTTTCAAAAAAAGGGAAGATGGAAATCGGGGGTGAGCAAGGCTCGATCCCCCGGACCTCAACTTCCTCACTTATAAACGCCTCACTCCACACACCTTCACTTACCAACGTTCCCTTGGGGTCTTTTTCATTCTAGGATTGCAAAATGATATTATATACATTTTAGCTCTTCTAGTACAATCAGTTGTTCTAAGTTATTACACAAGCTTATTCGATACGCTGTTTGTAACTCCAGCTTATTTTTCCTAGGTTCTTATTAGTTCAAGCTATTTTCTATAATTTTTTCAGAATTTTTATAATTAGTTTAGTATTTTTAAACATTTATTTTATTAAAAACTTTAAAAAATCATAAAAAATAGAAAAATAATCAAAAAAATATAATTCTTTTTTAGAAAATTTTCTTTTATTATATAGTTTATAGGAAAATTAGTTTTGTTTTTGTAGGGTTAAAATTGCCAAATTTCGATTTTTAAAGAACGGGATTCGTTCCCGTTCACGTTTTTCGTGTTTTAAGCTCATTTCAACTCCGTTTTTGTTCTAGTTTTCTTTAAACTTACTTTTTAGTCAATTAGAGTATATTAAAAGTGAAAAATTCATTTTAGGTTTAATTTTGGAAATTTAGAGTTTTTAATCACCGTTTAGGGTTTCCGTTTTGCGTTTTTAGTTAAAGTTTAAATTCCCGTTATTAAAGTTAGGTTTAATTGTCCTTTAATTTGTTCAATTTTAGGATTTTAGGAAACAAATCATCTTTGAACCAATTCAAATCATTGTCCGAACAACAAACATGGTCTCAATTTCATAAATCGTTGGGACTTAACGACCCGGTAATCACTTACCAGTAAATATACGTTTTATAGTATTATATATTATCGTGTGATTTTTCTAACTACCTTTGTCCTCAAGGGTAGTTTGGGAATTTCATATTATTATTATATTTTATTATTACGTGTATAGAATTATACCAATCAATTATCAACATTCTTGTTCCTGGTGTTTGATGATGTTTTGAGGTTGTTGTTGGTAGGTTTGAAAATTTTCTTAAAGGATGTTAAGATTAAAGCCATAAGTTTTGCAATTTCCTTATCACTTGGAGTGTCTTATTCATAACTGACAACTTCATGTTCTAACTCTGGAGGTGGAGAAGGAGCTCTTGTAATCTCTTTTCCTTTGCTTCGGGTAGCAGCTTGTGATCGTGTTATTGATGATGGAGGATTATAATTGGGTTTTGGTTGAGGAAAGGAATCTGGTTGATGATGTGTAGCAGCAACAAGTGCAAGAGGATTGGCATTCCTTGCTAACCTTTCAGCTCGAATTTCATTCATTACATTCTGATATTACTTGAGGATGTCAAAGAGCTTGTGGTATGAAACAATATTCAATACTTGTCCTTGCTTGACAATTGTCACAAATCTTTAACATTCTTGTTAAATTTGTAGTTGAAACTGAACATTGGTTTAATGATTGGAGACTTCACAATTTTTTCTCACTAGTTCATTCATCAACTTGTAAAACCTGTTGTAATACGACTCAAGTGATTCACCATCTCGTGATGTGAATTTCCCAAAAGCCCAAAACAAATTAGTTTCAACGTCATGCTTGTTAATGTTTTCACCCTACATTAAACGTTCAATAGCAAGCAACATCTCTTTTGCATTAGCACAAGCATCCACCGTTGAGTAAATATCATTATCAATCCCAGTAAGTATGATGTGAACTGCTTCAGCTTCAGTATCAACGAGCTTCTATTTCTCTAGACTAACAAATGAATATGTCTCTAGACCACGTCTTGCATGTTAAGCTGGATGAATCTCAGTAGCTTCTTTAGTAGGATGATCCATCATCTGAAACTCATATGGACCATTATCAATACAATGATTGATGAGATCATGATTTGGTCTTATTGCATTGTATATTCTGATTAAGGATTTCCATTGAACGTAACTCCTAGCAACGAGCATTGGTGCACGATCTCTGCCACCAGCTTCCATAATTGCATTATGTATTGCACTTATAGACATTTTGTTGTTTGTTGTGAAAGGATTGCGGATCTTAAGAAGATAAGGTTGTGTTGTGGATTGATTTGGTGTTGTTGTTATAAGTTGAATTCAGGATAATGATTGTTACAAATATTGTTAACAAAGGACTAATGATGAAATGATTTGGGACATTCTTTTCCTTTCTCACTTGAATTTTTGCAAGCAAACTCACAAGGTATTCTCGCAAGTATCTGTCCGTTTTCGCATGTCTTTTCGTCGTAAACTCACTACTATTATCGCAACTTAGAGTCTCAGTTCTAGCAGGATTCTTGATCCAATTTCCGTAAGATCATTCACGCGGGATTAGGGTATTGGATTTCGCTTCCATTCATGCTTGTAGCATTCTCACAGGATCAATCAAACATGTTCATTCTCTCAAGTTTTGTCAGTATTTCTTATTACACAAAAAATCACTTAAATCTTTAGAATAACACATAAAGTTGCAACCTTTTTATATAGGAACGTTTAATATACCTTAAACTACCAGAAAAATGATAACTTTAACAAATTTAAACACATATATGACGTTTTTGATGATTTTCTTTGCTAAACCTTTCGAACCAAAACAAAAATGAAAAATAAGCTAAAATAAGCTATTTAAAACGTGAAAGTTCCTAGCTTTTTAATTAAGACTCCTTTAAAACTTAATAAGCTACTATGAAAAGCAAAACTTTAACATGAATAAGCAAAAAATAAGACGTTTTTAAGCTTAAACAATACGAACCAAACACTCCTAATGTTTTCGACACAAAAATGAAGATTTTTAAACCACAAACACTATGAAATCCTCCCTTGGCGATTGATACCACATGTAGGAACCCAAATTACATACTATTCTATATCACAACTTATCATAAACATGTAAGAATGTAGAGAGACAAAGGAAGGTAGAGAGAATGGTAAGAATTCTTGTTTGATAAAATGAAAAGCATTACCCTCCCTAACAAGCTAGGGAGGGGTATTTATAGTGATCCTAAGCTTGGATGCCTAAGGTTCCCTTGTTAGGATGGGCTTGGCTTTTGGTTGGGCTTAAGTCCCATAACACGGATAATATTAGCTTAAAGTCCAAGCCCATGTACCCGACTAATCTATTACAAAGTTCATATCACGTAAGACCGACACAACTAAGATGACCTATTACATTCTTGTTTGACTTTGATATTTCTAAGGCTAACACAATGCAAGAAGATCATTTTGAAGTAAAGTTATAGAGATACGTTTAGTAAGAAGAATATGTTGTCAAACCTTGAATTTGTGAGCCAAAGTGCAGCTTTCTTCTTTTTCTTCTTCCTAACTCTCTTTGACTTAAGATTTTGAGATATTTAGGTATGTGTCGTATTTTCACAACTTATCATATAAGACATGTAAGAATGTAGAGAGAAACAAAGGAAGGTTGAGTAGAATGGTAAGAATTCTTGTTTGATAGTAAGATGAAAAGCATTACCTCACTAACGAAGAAGTGTATAGGGAGGTGTCTTTTTCTATAGTGAAATCCTAAGCTTGGATGCCTAAGGTTCCCTTGTTAGGATGGGCTTGGCTTTTGGTTGGGCTTAAGTCCCATAACACGGATAATATTAGCTTAAAGTCCAAGCCCATGTACCCGACTAATCTATTACAAGTTCATAGATCACGTTTATGGACCGACGCACTACTCTAAAGATGACCTATTACATTCTTGTTTGGACTTTGTTAATTTCTATGGTAACCACAATGCAATGAACGATCATTTTGAAGTAAAGTCTATAGGAGATATGTTTAGTAAGATGAATATGTTGTCAAAACTCCTTGAATTTTGAGCCAATGTGCAAAACTTTCTTCTTTGTTTACTCCGTCTTCCTACTACTCTCTTTGACTTAAAGATTTAGTGGATGTTTTGGTTAGGGATGGTCTTGTTTTAAATCTTTGGTGTTCTACTTAAGCATGATTATGTTGTTTAAGTTTGTTAGTTAAGCACATTACATTGTGGATATTAGATCTATTTATGACACACGTACACTTAGTATTATTGATTGGAAGTTGTGCTTAGTTGATGTTTAGTTAAGATTGGATGATTGAGTTAACACATTTAGTTTCTAAAATTATCCATGCATGCACCATGATTTGTCTAGCCATGCATGATACTTCCATTGTAGTTGGTTGTGTAGAGATCCTTAATTACCATATTGGATTTTCATAATTGATAACTTTGTTTTCATTACGTTACAAAGAAAATACTTAGGATCTTGGATGAGTGGTCCAAGTTATCAAACCTACTTCGATGTGTTTTAATCCTTTTTAGATATTTTACACATATAGGAACACATATTTCATTATACAAGAGCAAAATGTTTCTAAGTATAATATCTCGGAGTTATGTCTCGACGCGTTGTGTCAACATTGATAATCTTGAACTACCAGAGGGTATGGTAAGTTAAGTGCACAATTGAACTATATTACCATGTTTATTATTTGTGTATTTTAGTATGTTATGCAATACCATACCGAACTCAAATGAAATTCTCTTAAACTTGGTAACAAGTTTATATGTTTGCAAAAGGTTTGATCTTTTCTTTTCTAGCACAATACACATAGCATACAATCAACACATAAAATGAACAAGTTAACATAAACACAACATTTTCATCACAAGGGTGAGTTGTGATCCAACGCGTCATTTTGTCATCGAATTTCTCTATTCAATCTTTCATGTCTATTATGGGGGATAGAGCATGCAATGTTGCAAGTAGATCTATTTCACAAATTTAAATATGTGAGGTGATGATTACCACAACATTGACAAGATGTGGATCAAATTTCTTGTTCATATCACATAAGTTTGACATGTAAAATCTGATATTATATCAACCATAGTTTGGATAATGTATTGACATCTATCCTTCATCCCATTAAAACAACAATGTTGCCTAACTTCCATGCCTTTCACATAAGTCCTAGCGCATAGCACATAAGCACATAAGCACATAAGCTCTAAGAGCACAAATATACAAAGGTAGTGCAAATGACTTCTAGACCTTTATTTTTTTTCTTAACACCTCACTTAAATCAATATAATATGGTGCATGTCAACCATGGACAATCTCAGTGGACTGTGGAAAATGTCATGCGAAAATCTTGAGCTTGTTTTATTTTAGACATGCAGGTACCCAAAATAATTTATTTTGAGGCGAGTAATTTATCTTATTACCCGAAACCGAACCATACTAAGCGGGTAATCAGACATGCAGGTACCCGAAATAAGTGGTTATTCGCGGTTCGGGTAACGGTTAACCATTTTAAAAGTTAAATCAAGCTTAACCTTATGAACAATAACATGATCTAAAACGTAAAATGTCATTTTAGTAAACTTATATAACATCGAATATAATAAAGGCATATTAAAATCATTCAGTCAATAATTACATTCAAATAAACATACATAACATATTAAAAAAATCTTCAACGTTTATAGGTAATGATCACATTAATCAATTTTCACACATAGATTTGTGGTAAATGTAGTGTAACAAGAAACAACCCCTTAGTCTCGTATACAGGGCGGAGCATAATAGACCGCCGATTGGATCGGACCGAACATATTTTGTTCTGGTCATCAATCCATCCTTTCTCGTATTCGGTATTCAGTCTGGTTCGGTCTTGAGCAAAACCAACCATTATGCTTTATTGGATCGGACTGGAGAGAAGACCGGACCAAACTCGACTGACCCGGACATGAACCGTACAATTCGGTTCGGTCCTCGGTCCCATATTTTGGACCATGATTAACCCTATTCTCGTATACACAATGTCAAGGCTCTGTTTGTGAGAGCTTGTTGGGGTTTATAGGGGATTAAGCTTTTAAAATAAGTCATCTTATAAAATAAGTTTTGTTTGTCACAAATGCTTATGAAAGTTTTTATAAGCCGTAAGCTTCATGATAGCGTATCAATATTAATGGCTCAAGCCCACTAATAACACGCTCAGATATGATCAAACCCAATACAAAGGCACATCAGCATTCATTTGGCCAGGACAGGGTTCAAACACGATATTGATCTCGTTAAAGCTTGACTGGTTTATTGCATCTATTTAGTCGATCCCAAGTAGCTCACAAGCAGCTCATTTACACACCCTTGTCCCCATGTCTACCATGTAGATTTTGTTTTCCAACTCTTATTGTTTTATGGTTAAATTTATTATGTGTTTCAATTCGCTTGTTACTGAAATTTGTAGATTGACGTTATAGATACATGAATTGTTTTTGGTGTAGATAATTAACGATTTTTAGCCTCCAGAATAGGAAAGGCGTGTTCCTGCGATATTAACGTATATTTGTTATTTCATATTTCCTTGATTTAAAACTAAAAAGCATATTATTGCATAAAATGATCCAAATGTATAATAGGCTTGACCTCAATAGAATGAGGCAAGTCGATCGTTATATTTGTAATCTTGGTCACAACGTTTATTGTTCCCAAATGTTGATTGAGCTCAACCACATTATGTTCAAGACGTCCCTTATACAAACACATTATGTTAAAGAAAAAAATTTAACATGAACTTGCACCAAGTGACGTGTTCTCTAATAATTAATTACTTGAAAAGCGGCATCTTTTAATGGTTAATATATATACCGACACAAAATAAACAGCAAGTAAAACATTGAGTTGTAAAGATTTTGTGTTCAAATGATCTTTTATGTCCAATCATAATAATACCTAGCTGAATAAGCGTCCTATAAAATTAGATCTAATGGGACTCATATACTTTAAGCGTTCTAAAAAATTAGATCTGATAGGACCCGTATACTAAGTGTCATACTACCTCCGTCCCACATTAAGTGTCCAGTTTGACCTTTTTAAGTCTTTTATCTTCATCTTTGACCTTAATTATTTATTTTTATGTTAGATGATAATTGATGCAAAATATATAAATTGATAGAGTTTTGAATGTATTATTCATTGGTATAATTTTCATTAAGTATTATATAACACAAACACAAATATTTACGGTCAAAGTAGATGAAAAAAGACCTCAAAATGTCAAACTGGACACTTAATATGGGACGGAGGGAGTATTAAATTATAATCTAATAAGACCAAACAGAAGAAGTGTCATATAAGATGTAATATAATAAGACTTTTATATCAAATGTCCTATTATGTTATATCATAATGAGACTATATTAAAAAAGTGTCCTATAAATTAGCTTAATAAGATCCACGTATAAAGTGTCCTATTAAAAGTCACTGTAATATGACTCAAAATTGAATTGGTCCAATAAAACGTTTTTTAGGACCCCATTAAGAAAAGTGTCTTAGAGAAAGGTCCTAAAAGCCCCATTTTCTTGTAATGTTATGTGAGCCCCACACCTACAATACAAAGAAGATGAAATGTTATATTTAAGTTCATTTGGATACCAAACTTAGCTTGGATATCGGGGGACTCATCCCCACCATCCATCTCCATATCATCCGACGAGCGAAATTAAATCCCCAATTTACACTGTAGGGGTATCTTGGTCATTTCAGTCCACTATATAAATATTTTTTTCTTTAACAAACACTCATTCAACACACACACACAAAGCGTGTTTTTTCTCTCTCTACCAACAACATATCAATCACCACCAGGAACAAATTCATTAGATCTACTCCTAACATCTAATCATCACGAGCATCAATATGAGCATCACGAACATCTAATCGATCGATCTTTAATCGATTATCTCCTTCTTCAATTGATTAACATCATGTTAGATTCATTAGATCAGATCTGTTCTTATTTTAGCTTATTTTATGTGAATAAGCTTATTAATTTATCATCATTCGAATTTATAAGCTTATTATTCAGCTTATTTTGATCGAATCTCTTAATTATTTGTTATTAGCGATAAGCTAATTTATTTAGGTCCTTTATGTGAATAAGTTTATGTATTATCATCATTTGAATTTATGTTGCTGAATTATAAGCTAGCTTGTTAGCTTATTTTGATGAATTATAAGCTATCTTATTAGCTTATTTATGTTGCTAGTGTTAATAAGCTTTATTATTAGCTATTTTTTATGTTTTGAATAAGCTCTATTAGATTAATTTGTTGATATAAGCTGAATTAAGATGTATTTAGCTTATCAGTTAGCAATAAGCAATTTTAAGTAGCTTTTGGTTAACGTGTTTGATATATCATATATGATATATCATATATGATACTTTTCATACGTATATCATATATGATATTGCTTTGTCATATGTATATGGCATGTGATTATCATATATGATATTTCATTTTTCCAAAAAATAGTTTATTTATTCAGCATATATTGATACTTTTCAACTAACATTTATCATATAATGATATTGCTTTGTCATATGTATTTTGGCATGTGATTTCTTATATGGATATTTTATTTTTCCAAAAAACAGTTTATTTATTCTTTTATATTCATTTTATATTTTCAGAATTGAAGAACATGGAGTATGCTTATTCTCATTATGTGGAAGTGGTTGATTCACAAACTAAGATGGACGGTGCGCAAGAGGTTGATGATCAAGAACAAGTCGTGGTGTGAACATTTAAACGCTTGTTGTTCAGATGAAAATCTATTGTTTAAGAAAGTATCTTTATGTTTGATTATTATATGAACAAGTGTATAATTTTTTTTTCACTTGAATTTTATTATTTTTGATCTTACATGAATGTGATTCTATTATATATCATATGTGATATTCTAGGAAATCATATATGATTTTACATCAGTTTCTTTTACATTTGAATTATCATATGTGATATTTGTATTTTACAATTTGGTAACAAAATATCATATGTGATTTCTTTCATAAATCACATATAATTTAACATGATCATCACTGATTTATCAACTATCATACTTGATGTTTAAACAATGATAACGTGTGATCCTATTCTAATGCTATTTTTATGAGTGATTATGAATATGTGCATAAAACTTAAACAAAATAAACATAATATTCAAATCCGCAAGACATTGTACTAGTTTCAGATGGTTTACAAAATCGTCTATAGAAAATAAATGAAGATCACATTTTTTCGTGTACGTCTTTGCAAACCCCACACTCCGTTCTTGGCATTATTCCTCTGTTGTTGATTTCTTATATGCTCATCTAAGAAACCACACACTTCGTATGCATTGTCTTTTTAATAGTTGCTCACTTTGGTCTGAATGATTGTTGTTTCTTATGTTCAACTTCTGTCGGACTGTAAACAGCTTTCTCTACACTATAATAAGATTTGATTTTGTTTCAGGTACACATTACTCATAATATGTTATCTATGATAGTGTTAGCAGAAGTAGGACTTTCAAGCAGCTTATCATATATGATATTTACACAAAACTAATTTTAATGACTTATCTGGAGATAATAGAGTTTCTTGTATTTATTTTCAAGCAATTATCATATTAGGATATATTATAGTGTTACAGAAACTTGACTTACAAGCAGATTATCATATATGGGAAACTTTTTAAATTATACACAAACCAACTTTTAAATTACTACCAGCGCAGATCACAACTGATTGTATTTTTTTTCAAGTCACATTTATCATATATGATATATTATAATATGCACTTAAAAACATAACTTATATCATGTATGATTTATTACATAAGTTTTTACAGTTTGTTAGGGAAACTTATCATCATATGACTTTTTCACTATATGTACTAGATATATCTTGTTTAACGTAGTAATAAGTCTTCGGCTTCGCCTCATGCTTAGCCTACACCTTCAGCAAAAGCTTTCTCATGCTATTTACTTATTCAAAAATAACTTTAGTCTAAGTTATTTCGTCTCTAAAATCAATATATCATCAACAAATTCTTTCTAAAAGTGAAACTTACTTCTAATCACTTTTTTTCTTTATAAGTACTTAATAGCATAAACATACTCTATCTAAAACTACTTATATTAACATCATAATAATATCAAAATTATAATCATTATTAAACTAATATAAAACAATAAATTGAAAAAAAATCATGTTATCAAAAACTCTTAAACTATTATTAAATATGTGATGGAGTGTTTTATACATTGAATTGTGATTTCTAAGCTTCGTATTTAATAGTTGTTTACTGAATCTTTCAGCTTTTAAGTTTAATCGTTAAGATTTGTTCTGTAACAACTATATCGACATCTTTTTCTTTCATTTCTTAATTTTGTGAGGGGGGATGTGTGGGGGGGAGCGGGGAGTGATTCGTGGATGATCTTTGATTTGTGTATGTGTTTTAGTGTGTGTATTTTTGGATCGGTGTAAAAGTATGTGTTTTTAGTGTGTGTGTGTGTGTTTGATGAGAGAGATAGAGAATAATATCTAGATCTAGATGAGATGAATTGGGGGTGGTAGATGTGTAAGGGAAAATGACGTAAATACCCCTCCGCCCTTTTTGGTTTTTTTTAATTAAAATATCCTTTTAATCTTAGCCTTTGATCTATTTTAGATGGAGGGCTGGGATTGGTCCTCTCGTATCCAAGAAAAGGAGGGTATCCAAAATAACTCCCCTCAAAATGTTATTATTACGTACCCATGCTGATAAGAAATTATGGCGTCTATGGACCATCACAAATGCATCTTGTTCTCACTCGTGTGTCAAACATACAAAACAAACAATATGAGCACCACAACCTAACAATATATGCAATAAAAACTGCTTTCTGACCGTTGAGGTGAGTTTCTGCACCTGGTTTACAAATGATCGATCTCTACTGCTACCTTCTTCATTGATCACACCACATATGTATGGTGTAGGCTCTAAAACATAAAATATATACCATGTTATGGGTAACACAGAGCAAAAAAATAGATGCACAAAATGGTGCAACATAAACAGTAACACCAGGATGATGAAAATACTCTATCTTTTCGGCTCAGCTTTGCTAGGAACCAAGCAAAAGCTCACCGCAAAAGAACTGGGCTGAAAGAGGTGAGTACCTTTCATATGTTATAAACCACTGCCGGTAACTTATTTTGCTAGAAACCAAGAAAATATTCTCGTCAAAAGCAACAGGATTTCATCTTATTACAAACCGAAAAGACAATAAAGAACACTTAATAGAGCAGTTTCTAAATTCTGTAAATGACTATAACAGTGTAACCATGAAGGTACAACGATGAGGAATTTTTTTATGAATGATTGAGCCACATCGACAATCTATGTCTTAGTCAAAAGACCATTATGTGCATAGTTCTCAACTGTGTCGACAAGTGTTTCTTCAATTGGTCGGAAACACCAGCCGAGCCTCTGCAGTTTCTCAGATGTAGCTGAAAATACTCCTTTGGGCTCGATATATCTGCCAGTCAAATCAAGTAAAACGGAGTTAGTATCATTAGAAAAGAGTCACTTTGATAGTTTCTCTAAGGTGCCCTTTTTGACTTTTAAGTAAATTAAGGGTTTAAATAACTACTACTAAAGTAATGAAAGAAACTAATGTATATCTGAGTGAACACATTTGAAGAAATTTCACTTATCCATACATCAAAAACAGGTAGAAAAATTTAATAAGTACACAGTACTATTTTTAGATTAGTATAACCTGGCTCATGATTCATCATCAGAGTCTACACTTTCAAAACCATTTATTTAAGTACCAAATTTACCTTACGCTGTGTTCTCGAGTTTTTAAAAAGAGGAAAAGAAAAGAAGTGATACGCAAAGAAAATAAATGAAAAGAAAAGAAAGAATACGGTTTTATTATATTCGTGTTCTTAAGATGGAAGGAAAAGAAAAGAAAGTTATCCTATTTTATGTTCTTGAGTTGTGTTGAAAGGAAAAGAGAGAGACATTTTTACAATTATGCCCTTTCATGCATAAGTACAGTGAATAATATTAGGGATAAAGCCGTAGAATACCAACGAACTTTTCAAAATTTATCGATTTGGTACGTGTACTTCAAAAATTATCGATTTGATACGTGTACTTTTATAAAGTGTTCTCATTTGCACATTTTGATGACGTGTCATACGTGATAGACTGACACGTGGCACATCAATAACGTGACACATCATCAAAATGTGCAAATGAGAACACTTTATGAAAGTACACGTACCAAATCGATAATTTTTTAAGTACACGTACCAAATCGATAAATTTTGAAAAGTTCGTTGGTATTCTACGTCTTTATCCCATAATATTACATTATAATAGTAATATTTTAAGGGGCATAATGGTCATTCTCTAGATCTATGAGTCTCTTTCCTTTGCAATCCGGCCAAAAATGGGCGGAATGTTTTACAAGAAAAAAACCCATCATTTCCCTTTCTTATCCCATCCTTTCTCTTCATTTCCTTCCTACAAAATTCTTAAGAACACAAATTTTTGTTTGCATCCTTTCTTTTCTTTTCTTTTCTTGTCAAAATAAAACTCGAGAACAGAGCGTTAATTTGTCACAATACAAAGGTAATAAATGAAAGCAAGAACCCAAAATGTTGCAAATATAAAATATATATAAGCGTGGACCTTGTATTAGCTGGAACCATTGGTTACAATCGCCTTTGTCATTTTCTAACGTCTTGCTAGTTTTCTAATTTTTAATAATCTGCCGTTCAAAAAACTATATAAGCGTGGACATTGAGATGTTGATTTTAAAAGTTTGATTATAAACTGGAAATAGGCTTATAAGATATGTCGTCTGGGTGCAATTTACTGTTATTTTGTATGACCATAAGCCTGAATAGAAGATATGAAATTTGTAACTTGAAACTGTCTAAAATGGAAATTTGATGTGATGTTCACGAGGGGGTAAAAAATAAAGTAACTCACTTATTTGGATACTTGTAGTCAGGAAATTTTTTCTTGAGAATATCTACCATATCCTTGGTCCAGATCTCATGGGATACACATATGTATCTTCCATTGGCCTCGGGTTTTTCATATGCTAATATCAGTGCTTCTGCTAGATCACGAACATCTATTATCAGCCTCAGCCTGTTCTCTAGTTCTTCAATTCCATCTGCGGACATAAAAAAAAGCAATGGAAAATGCCACTTCAAAACTCTAATCATGTTTGATATTAGAGGTGGTAATATTTACTCATTTATGAATTGGCCTATTCAGGTTATATTCTATATCTAACGGGTCGTGCACGAAAAATAATAAACGGGCTATAAAGGAAATTGGACAGATGGGTCAATTGGGTATAAAGTCCCTCAAAGTGTAATTTAAATGCATAAAACCTCCTAAATCTACTAGCATTATGAAGTACAAACCTCGTAGAAGCTTAATAATAATCAAACTACTAGCATTCACAGTGCTCTGCAGCATCGGGCCTAAAACAAGTGTTGGGCACACAGATACAAAATCAATGTCATTTCTTTTAGAGAATTCCCACGCCTCACTTTCTGCTTGTGTTTTGGAAAGACAATACCAATCCTGTATATGAAAATTAAATAAGACATCAAAATCATGAAGACATCAAATTATTAACCATTTTATCAGGAAGGGGAGGAGGGGGGTGATTTCTACTCTTTTACTTTTGAATGGGTTGATTCGAGTTATGTTATATACTTATATATCTAACTGGTCAAATAGAAACAGTAGGTACCAACAAAATGCAAGGTAGCCTGAATAGGGATCCCTCTCCGTTTACCGTTTAGGTAGCAAGAAAATGGGTCTAATGGGTCAAAAGTAGCCCAGATTGTATTTTTATGCCATAAAACCTCCTAGATCATTTTTCTAGACAAGCCATTGTATTATTAAACAAAAAAAAAACTTATACGCTACTATATGGAGCTAATGATAGCAAATCTGAGTGTTCTGATAATAAGTAAGAAAATGCTTATGACATCCGTCAAACATTGAATGGAGTAAAAGTTGATATGTAGGTCTATGTTTAGGCCTAGATCATCACCTCTAGTCATATTGACACACTTGTTCATAAAAAATTAAAACTTTATGGGACGAGCCAAGTAAAAAAGCCAACCCGACCCAAATCCATAAATCAGCCTTTTTATACCCAGCTCACTCATTATGCCACCTCTACTTTGCAAGAATGAGTGGCTGAACAAACTATGGAAAATAAATGCTGAAATCACCATTGTTTGTGCTATTTTTTTTGTCAAAAATGTTTCATTCTTGCAAAGTCTAGTATTCTTATAGCAATTTTTCGCAAAAGAATCATTGATTTACAATAAAAGGAGAAACCCAAAAATTATGTCACCTACAAAAACAGGAGTTCAGCTGATTACATTATTTTTTCGGCAGAATTCTTGGTCAGACCAAAAAGTCTCGTCCAATGGACGATCAGGTCTATTAGGCATCATACACAAAGCAACAACAGAGGACACATACACAAGTCTCTTGACATTCACTTCACGACATGCCTTAAGTACATTCAGTGTACCATTAACAGCTGGCTCAATTAGTTCCACCTGCAGTGAAAGTAATCAATGATTATAAAGCGCTCAGCCGTGATTAGACAAACTGCATAAGAGACAACCATATAAAAGTCGGTGTCTTGCCTCGAGGTTTGGTACAGAACCAGATGGAACTGGGCTAGCAGTATGGAACACACCATCACATCCCGCAATCGCTGCACGAAGAGACTCATAGTCGAGAAGGTCTGCCTTGAAAAGCTTCAGGTTCTCAGATGCTTTCTCGAGGCTCTTCAAATGAGCATATTTCTCATCCACTGAAAGAAAATGATTTATCAAACAAATTCACAACTTTAAATGTGTATATGCACATATGTACACACATAAATCTACAACTTTGTCAACTTTTCTCAATGGAGAACTTATCAAACAGTTCAACAGAGACGTAATTATGTGATTCAAATTGATCACTATTTCACCCTTTAAACTTCTTACAAGTATTTGGCTTCTTATTGGGTTCCCACCTACTTCGACCTCTAAAATGGATCTCATAGAGTCGATCATTGCATCCTACAGCTATTTGATTTCGAATCCCATAGGCTTTCAGAGTATTTGAAAAGTATTAGCAAAAATTCAACAATATACATTTTACTAATAATCAACATTTAATCACAAGATATCTGAATTAAGTACTTACTTAGGTTCCGTTTAGTTGTAGAAAAATAGGAGTCTTTGTAGAAACTTTTTCTTAGAGGACTCCAAACAATAAACGCGTTCAAATCGAATTTTTCCTATAAAAGCTATCCAAAATATTGAAACAAATATAAATATAAACCAATCTTGTCATCTTTAACAAAAACATATATAAAGCATAACTAGAACTACAAAACACCAGGTGATTAAAAAAACAAAACACAAAACTAACCAAAATATCTAAGTAAAACAATATACTATAACAGTTAGCTAAAAATTACATAGGAAAGAAAAAACTTACAAGGATTTCTAACAGTCCCATGAACAGTATAGTTTTTAGATAACAGAAACTTAACTAACCATGATCCTACAAACCCACCAGCACCTGTTACACAAACTACTTTTCCCGCCATTATAATTAACCTGATAAACTGTGTGAGCGACTTCAAGTTAAGCGGTGAAGTTTGACTTTTATTCCACCGATAGTCTTTCTTTTATGCTTTGTTAATTACAAGCTGGATTGTCGCGCGTTGCTGCGGGTCGTTAATTTTTCACACGTTGTTGCGGGTCATTAATTGTTTTTTTAATTTTGTGCGGGTTTATTTTTTCGGTATCATGTTTAATAGTTTGTTTTTCCCTTATATGAGCTTATGTCCCGCGCGTTGTTTCGGGCCGTTAATTTTTTTTTAACTGTTATTTTTTTTTCTTTTTTTTCCGAATTTATTTTTTTGTTTCACGTTTAATATTTTTTTTATATGAGCTTATGTGTTGGGTCTCATGTTTATTTTTTTTTACTTTGGGTCAGATGTTGGGCCAGATTGTGGGCTAATTTTTGGCCCACTTTGGTTGGTACTGTAGCATGTTGTAATTTTTTGTTTTTTAGTTTGGGTCAGAAGTTGGGCCAGATTGTGGGCTAATTTTTTGGCCCACTGTGGTTGCACTGTAGCAGGTCAAACCTGCGGTCAGACATTTGCGAAATGTAATATAGAGTAATAAGAGTAAATTGCATTTTTGGTCCCTGTGATATGGCCAAATTGCAGGTTTGGGACCCAATCTTTCGAAATTGCAGTCAACCTCCATATTTTCAAGTTTGGGTTGCAGGTTTGGTCCTTTTGGGTTGCATTTTTGGCCCCTGTGGTTTGGCCAAATTGCAGGATTGGTCCCGGCCCGGGGGCCAAACCTGCAACCCAAACTTAAAAATAGGGACGTTGACTGCAATTTCGAAAGGTTGGGTCCTAAACCTGCAATTTGGCCATACCACAGGGACCAAAAATGCAATTAACTCTAATTATAATTACTTTTGGGTGGTGTTTGGTATGCAGAGTGAGTGAGAACTGAGAATAGTTTTTGATTTTTGAAAATCAATCATTTAAGGGTAATGATTTGCACACTCAACAAATTGATTGGCATACTCAAATTATATGTATCTTGACATTTATGCCTTTACATCACTTAATAAAGTGTGCAAACATTTATGCCTTTAGAATAGTTTTTATATTTACGAAACCCAGTTAGACCCGCCGGGTTTGAGGTGACCCGGGTCAATCCGGTTCTCGAGAGCCTATAGTTCCTCAAAAAAACGGTAACAACTCCTATGGCCTTAAAATTCCTATTCTAAGTAAAGAGAGCATGAAAAAATTTGACAATCCAATTACACAAAATACGTCGAGCTCACTCTACAAATCTAAGCCTAAGTCTTTTTATAATCAAAGAAACCCCTTTCGAAAACCTCAACCACCATCTCAAAGAAGAAATCACTATCATTACAAACCATATCATGATCAAGCTCATAATTCCTTTTATAAGAGAGACAACTCTTACTCAAACCAAAAGTTTCGTAAAACAAATTTTCATCATAGAAATGAGCCTCATCATCAAAATATCTCCTTACCAATGCTCTCAAAGTTTGGTCTAGAGAATCTTGTTTTAAGATCCAAGAATGTATAACTTGGAGATGTTTTATGCTAACCTCAATAGACCTAGAAGACAATGGGGACCGAGAGTTTGAGTTTCATGTTTGTTTTATAGGCATATCAGAATCATCATCCTCAAGTAGATTCTTGGAATGTCTATATCACAAACAATGGGGATGCACTCCAATCAAGCATAGTTATTAAACCTTGTACATACCATAATAATAACGCCGGTGAAGGTAAGTCCCCATCAAGTTTTGGTAAAACAACGCATCAGATTGATAATAATAGTCTAGCTAATGCTTGCAACATGATCATCACTAAGAAAATCTTTTGTCCTGCATCCATATTAGATCATTCAACTCTTTGGCATCGTAGATTAGGACACATTAACATGAGGGTAATCCAAAACCTTGTTTCAAAAGGGGTTGTGAGAAAACTACCTTTGATAGAACTTAATAATCATTATTGTGACATATGCAAAAAAAAAACTCAAGTTCATGCTAACCCTAAATCTAAAAACAAAGTGTCAAGTAAAAGGGTTTTAGATATTGTCTGCATTGACTTGCTTGGTCCATCAACCACTCAAAGTCACGGAGAAAACTCTTACGCTTTGATTATGATTGATGACTACTCAAGATACATCTAGACACAATTTTTAAAATCTAAAAACGAAGCTTTTGAAAAATTTAAAATCCTAAGAAAATTGATGCAAAACCTACTTGATTGTTCAATTGTGTCGGTCCGAGCTAATCATGGTAGTAAAGTTTCAAATAATGTGCAATTTGGGGACTTTTGTGAAAAACATGAAATCTCTCATAACTTCGTGGCTCCTCACACTTCTCAAAATAATGAGATTGTTGAAAGGATAAACCACTCGTTACAAGAGATGTGTCGTGCAATGATAAGCGAGCAATTCATTCCACAAAAGTTTTAGTGTTACGCCTTCAATACCGCAATATACATTCGGAATAGAACACATGTTAGTGTAGCGCGATTCAAAACACCCTTTCAGGGGGTCGGGATTGATCAAAGAAGATAAGATGAATCATTGTTAGTTAGTGAGAGAAAGTAGAGAGAGGATGAGATGAACACAAAAAAGAAAATATTAGATTAGAAGAAAAATGGGAAAAATACAAGTGAACTGATAACCAACTTTTTAGGGTTGAATTACGATTCAATTATAATATAGTATAATAAGAATTCCAAGATATTTAAATCAATTCCTTTTATCCAAAGGAAAATTTAAAAATCCCCCGGGTCGTTATACCAACGAGGTGCAAATTGAAAATCGAGAACGTTTGTGATCGCGCGTTTGAATGGTTAAAAGATTTTTGGGTTTGGGGTTTCTAATTTCTACAATTAAAATGCAAAAACGATGAAAGAAAACCTAAAAACGAAAGCTAGAACGGATTTAAACCTAAAAACGAGAACGAGATTCGAATCCCGTTCTTTAAAAAACAAAATTTTGAAATTTAAACCCTACGGATGAAAATCTAATTTTCCTAGCTGCTAAATGATAAAAGAAAATTTTAAAAAAAAGAATTATATTTTTTTGACTTTTTAATAATTTATTATGAATTAAAAACGATTTTAATAAGAAAAATTAATAAAAAATACTAAACAATTTTGGAAATTTCTGAAAAAAATACAGAAAAGTGCTTAAGACAATGGTGAATCTATGAAAAATAAAAGGAGTTACCCAGCTTATCCCAATAAGCCAGGAATAAGCCAAGAAGAGCTGAAAGCTTAATGAGCTAGATGGGCTTATATATTAAATTGTGCACAATAGGACCAGATGGCCCTACTGGTGCTAGTGGTTATTGTGTGTTGAGTGTGAGACGTGTGGGTGTTAAAGGGGAGGTCCAGGGTTCGAATCCTTGGCCTCCCTTTTTAGTAAAATATTTTTTTTCTTTTTTTTTAAAACTTATAAAACACACAAAATTAAGCTACTTTAAAAAAAGACAAAAAAATTTTGTAACTAAAAAAATAAGCTGGAAAATAAGCTAAGAAAAAGGCAGTTTACCTATTTTACACTAAGGGCCTAAATTAAGCTAACTGTTGGCTTTTTTATGACAAATAAGCTAGGGTAAATGAAAGATAAGCCGGAAAAGATGGTGTTCTAAACCTAATAAACAAGTATAGACAAAATAAGCTAAGGAAATGAAGCAACTAAGCAGAAAAGGGAAATTAAGCTAATGAGCCAAAATTACATACAAACAGCCCCAAGAGGACTCTTTGGGCTTAATTTTTAAGCCCTTAGAGGTAACCTTATGGCTTAAGCTTATACTAGCTTAAAGTATGGCCTAGAGGCTTCTAAGATCAGCAAAGGATTTAAGGTTTGAAACAAAAATAAGCAATTAAAAAGCTAAGGGAAAGGGCTGAAAACACTCAGCATATGCTGAGTGTTTTTGAAAGGTAAAAGGGACAAAGTGCAGCCCTGAAAATAAGTGACAAAATAAGCTTAAAAGTGAAAAACTAGTTGAAACAGATTTCTCAACGCCTCATTGCTGTAATACAAGACGTCATTACTACACCTTGTTGATGATTGTTCTAGTGTTAGTCAATCTTAGACAGCATTTATTCCCATTATACATTCTTCTCCAATCATACCTAAGGACTGCTATTTCTAACTTTGGATTATCCTTGGGTAGATCCTCCGGTTCTGGTTGGATCTTAGGATTGATTCCTAACCTAACCACCTTATGACTTCAGAATCGTCGTGAAATTAAGATGTTGTTGAGTATAAGAATGAACCATAAAACCTTTTCTTTCTGTTCAACATATGGTCGTATAGATCATATTATAAATACATGTTCTCTCCTATATTTTAAATAATAAACACTTAGTTTTTGAAATACTTTGTGATTTAAATATGTCTTGAAAATTCTGTGGGGAGAAAATATTATCAGCATGAATGGTTTTGAACATTTTTGATAATGTTTTGAATACATTAGAGTTGTCATTGTTGATGAATCCAAAAACATTAAAAACTTTGTTTTTTCGGTAAAAACTTCCCCCCTCAAAATAGGAGCAATTAAAAAATTTTGTCTTTTTGAAAAACATTGGTAAGGGATGGAGTTGTTGAAAACACAATTTTGAAAGATTTATGAATTGTCCATGAGAAATTCCATGAAAAATTTTGTGATCAACTTTTTGGAAAAACCAAATGTTAGAAGGACATTCACTTCTAACTCTAAGGGTAATCGCACTGAAACGTACACTATCCATTTTTCTTGATCTAAAAACATTTAATGTCTTGTAAGACAACTCAAGAACCCGAGAAATGTAAATTTTCTCGTTCTGAGGATAAGTTAGTAACCTCCCCTTTATTTTAAGTCCGGGTTTATAGAACTGATATTTTGCACATAACCATTAGAAAATTAGAAAAGACATGTTTTAAAACTATTTTGAAAACGATCACGCTCGAACTTTCATTTACACGACCCTGTCAATGTTAATAAATGACATATCTAAGCACGTAAATGATTATCGATTTCCAAGAGACCTGCCGTAGGTAGAATCGTTTTTGTAAATTTCCTATTTTTGTGATTTGTAATTGTATTTACCTGTTGTCCTCAGTCATTGCTATAATGATTGTGGAATAAGTAATTCCAACTCTTGTCGGTGATGTAGTTAGTCCTTACTGCTAGAAGAACAACTTTTGTAACCAACTTTGAACTTGACGGTTCATTATTGTGGACGCGAATTCCGAGTTCTGAACGGTTATGAGCAGAAGTCATTTGATGAAGAACGAGGCCTGAGCTGATGTGAACAAACGTCATTTGAACATTGAGGAACGGGGCCCGAAGTGTTATTTTCAGCAGACGCCATTGATGTAACTCATCTTTTGTGAAACCATTCTGCCACTGGTTTCTTAGATATCAACATTTTCTGCAACCACACTTTGAGATTTTCCTGCTTTGCATTGTATAGATGCATTTAAGTCAATTCTTTGTTGCTTTTGACCATTGAATGATGTACCTGCACATTATACCAGAGTTTGTTTGGCATGCAAAATATGAGGGGATAATCTCTACATTTGAACCAAGTGTGGATCATTTCAACCTTGCCCGTGCAAGAGTTGAATAACTTTTCTTGTGGGAATCCACTAAAAAAATAACAATATACTAAAGATTCTACCCGTTGTTCCATTTAAGCACAGTCCTAGGAGGTGTCTTTTGGTCCATTTGTAATTCTATGGACCATTTCTTTTGTATCCACCATTTCCATGACTTATTGTAATCCATCACAACTCTTAAAGTAACTCTTGGGTTTTTGAATCGTGGTATCTGATGCAACTGTTTTCTTATGGGTTGTTTGCCAGATAGATTTGTTTACTTTTTCTCTTGGGTTTAACTATCACCAATAGGCACTACATTAGCTTCTAAGATCTCTAGCATATCACGACAATCAAGTATCTAGAAACAAAACATAATGATTTGAATTAAGCACACATTTTCCACATTTCACAGCACAACAACATTCACATTTGAAGTTCTGGAATTTTAGTTGTTCTTGCACACAGTTCCGATTTTGTTTTCTTCGAAATACTAGAAATCCTAATGGGGTCTAATTCCTACTTCCTTCTTTGTAAACTTCACTGACTATGTTAGGCACGACCTTATCTTTAACTTTATAGCTCCTTAAGCGGTGGTCTGCTAACCACTAGTAAGTGATTTACTCTTGTAGATGTATACACGTGAGGATTAGTATTCCTAGAAGAATGAGGTAACTGAGGTTCTCTGTTTTGTGTTTGAGCTAGTGTCAATTCTTACCTACATGTCCTTGTGTAAGCGTATTCAGTGTATTTCCGCTTGTTTATCTATTCTGAGGCAAATTCTGTTAGATGACTTGTTAAGATGAACCATCCGACACATTAGTTTTATTAACCAGACAGTTTCGATTGAAAACTCTCATATTCAGGAGAATTTGAAAAGGAGTCGGTTTTCCTAAAACTGATGGTTATATATAGAATCCGTTGAGCATATTTTTGTTGTCTAACAACAGTATGGTTATCAAACTGAGATTTGCCCACAAAGACATTCTTTAACATTTCACAATGAGTTTCTTTAACTCACTATTGATAAGTTCTTAGTTCTTGCATTTTGAGCTTTCACAATTTTGTATTTCATGATATTGTTCACAGTTCCTTTTCGAAATACATTATATCCGTTTTCTATGCAAACTGAGTTTTTGTTCATTTTATGTTCTTTACAATTGTTGAAAAGAAAGTCAAGATGAAATCGATTGTTTTTCAAGTTTTGAAAAAAAAATTTAACAAATTATTAGTAACTATCTTTGTTAAACAGATTCAGTTTGTTTCGAAAGCTTTTGTGCAAGACATTCACATTCTTTGACCTTGTGAAGATATAAGCATTGTAATCCAGTATGAGCATTTAAATCATACAGAGAAATGCAAATAAGACATATAACATCTTTAGACCCACACTACTCGATGAAGTAGATCATATTATGAAGAAAAAAGTCAGCCATTTCATTCAAGCTCGCCAATCTCATTTTTAAAGGATTCAACGTACTCAAAGTCTTCATGCATTATTCTCATTTTTAGTTCATGAACAAAAACAATAACTGACATTTATAGTTATTATGAAAGAGGCATTAATAATGATTTTATCAAACATCCATATCATGATCATTGGGTTTAACGAAAAGAACTCTCTAGTATGATTAGACCAAGTCTTATTCACAAAATCGTATTTAAATGATTAAAGTTGTTATCATTTCGTTAAAAGCTTGTCAACCTTTTTTACTAATAATGGATTTCGATACGAGTAAGAAAGGCAACGTTTTTTAGCAATGTTTGGCTTTGTCTAAACAAAAGTTTATCTCTCCTCATAGTCTTTTCCCCTAACGTCTTTAGCGCTTCAGCTATCAAGAATAGGTTTTTTGACGGTGGTTTGTAAATTACATAAAGACTTTTTTGATATGTGTAATCATTTGTTTCACTGTGTCTTTATTTAATTTTGATCTACTCTATTTTTCAAGATCACTGTTTTGTATTCCCAATGGGAGCAAAATCTGTTTTGCAGGAACAGAAGTATATATGGATTCTCATACAAACATAATTTTTCATATTCAGCTATCTTGAGGTACTTAGGATTAGCAAAGGTTGATCTACCATTATATGTTGCGCATTTTGGTGCTAACATATGAATGGTCTGAATTGATTGATTGCGTTTATAAAGAATTTTATTCAAAAACTTAATTTGTTTGTCCATTTCAATCATTTTGTCAATATCTCTTCCTTCCTTAACCTTTAAATCTGAAATGACCTTACTTTTTATTTGATTGACTTCAAAATTGTGACATAGATTTAAAAGACTCTTATTGACTAACTCATCGTGTTTCTAAGATTGACAACTGAAAATTTCATAGTCTTTAGTTTTTTAAAACCTTCTTTATGACAATGTCTTTAACGAGCTAATAGTCCTAAGTTTCATTAAACATGTTTGAAGAATGTCCCATAAATATTAATGTGATCCGGTCATTAAAGGCTTTGTACTTCTCAAACTCATTCTGTTTGTTCTGAAGTGCAATCAGACAACTATCCCGACAACTAGTAGCCTCCCCCAGAGCCCTACCAGTCTCATCAAGGTTAGTTCTGCACTCCTTCAGTTCTTGAGTCAATGTATGCGTTGCTTTCCTTTTAATTTGCTTTATAAACGTTTTGTTTTTCCCTCAGTATCACGAGTTAAATTGCAATAAAAATAAGCAAGCGCACACGCTCATCAACACATTCTGCACGCATTTTTGGTCAATCCTGTTATCCTATATATTACATATATTATAATGAATCAAGAGTGACATTGGCTATCTATCCTTCTCCAAAAACATATGTGTCATTAATGGATTCAGGTAGCTCAGAATGCGTCATTCATTTGCAAACACAGTTAAATACATCATGGTTTTGTACATGTTCCAATGGCTGATCAGAGAACTTCTCTGGATATCTTCAGTTAAGACCTACAGAATCTTTGCCATGAAACTGTAAGATGTGCCTCCAAGTCATGTTCATCAACTCTTCCAATCGTGTCCACTACCAATCAGCTTGCTCAGCTTACAAGTGGAAACACCGTGTTCACTTGTTTGTACATCATCATCTTTTCCATTGATACTTGTAGTCTTTAACCCCGCTTTTGGATCCCTGCCTTCCTTTCAAAGTGGCCGCCAAATCCCTTGCAGTTAAAAGCACTATATCCTATTCTTGTTCACTACTGACTGCCTACTGTTTCCCTAAGCCCCAAGCCATTGTCATTGTCCTTTGATTCCCAAACTAGCCATGACAGCATTATCGTTGTTATCCCTTGTGTGGTAGCATCAGTCTTTTTCTTGGAGTTTGAAAGAATTTTGAAGGTAGATGTTTGTGTAGGTGTTTGTAGAGCTATCTTGATACTATTCAAGATTGCCACATGTCTTTTGCATATCCATACCCTCATAAGCTTTTTAGGATCACTGTCTTCTTCAGATACTGACATCAGATTGAGGTGTAACTGGTTTTGGCGAACTCTTAGCCTTTGTGTCTGGTAGATGCACTATGTCTATTTGGAGGTCTGATGTTGCATTTGTTACTTTGAGGTTTTGGTGCTTGACGTAACTATCTGAATAAGGTTAAGCAGACGCAAGAAGTGCTATGATTTGCACTTTTGGCTAGTTCTCTCATCACGGCTATTATTAACTAGCCATTTTATTGATAACTAGCTTCTGAAAGTCAAAGAGTGTGTGATATGAATGGGTCTATCTCTTTTGATTGCTTTGACAACCGGCACAAATCTAGACCATCTAGTTGAAGTTGTTGAAGAATTGAACATTATCACAATTTGCATTGTTGTAAACTTGCAAGGTTGTTCTTGTCAACTCATATCATCAGTTTTGTAAAACCATGAGTAATAAGACTTCCATGAATTCTCCATCCACGAGAAGTAAAACTTCCCAAATTCCCAGAACGATTATCTTGGACCGTCTTGAATGTTTCAATGATTCACCAAGTTGTAATCTTTCAATGGCTGTCCACATCTCATAGCAATTGTTGCATTCAACAACAGTATGATAGATTACATCACCAATAACCAGTTTAGAACAAGAAAATAGCTTCCTTTTTTCATCTTAAAATACAGTTTGTTCTCTTCATAACATGGTTTGGTACTATCTCACACTTTTGTCAATGTCTGGTACTATGCTGGAGCATTTACTGTTGCAGCTAACAACTTCAATTACTAAACGCTAGTTAGCTTGTATGGACACATCAAATATGCTTTTCCTCCGATATTCACCATTTGCTTAGTGTCCAATGGTACCATAGTAAAACGTGAACGCCCACTGAGAATATCTTCCTCCTGGTCCAAGCATCGGTGGATGATCTTTTGAACCAGCTGCCATGATATTGTTATGCATTTGACTGTCTGTTGAGAATGTATTGACTGGAGTAGACATGATGAATGAATGGTAATGAATTATGAAGTGTAAAAGATTTTTGTTGGATTCTTAATGGATATGATGTAGTGAAGTTGTTGAGTGGTGAATGAATGCACTTCACGTTACAAGGATTTTACACGTCTATTATTATAAACCGATAAATGAATTTAACGGCAATTACAAAAACACTAGAGAACATGAATGAATGAACGTTTGTTGAATAAGGTTTGTTTGGTTGTTGAGATTAGTCTTTTAAGCCCGTTGTTTACGGTTTGTTATTAACTTAGATTAGGTTTAATGATTTGTCGATTAAATTCCAAAGTCCCATATGCTTAATAATGAAAATTTCTAAAAATATGGCAAACCGCCTCCTTGAATTTAACAAACCGCGCGCTTAATTAAGACCAAACCGCTGCATAAACTTAGTAACTCGCCGGCCCAATTAAAAAATATTCAAACTGTCGAGTAATTTGAACAAAACCGCCTTGTGATTTTAGTATGAGCATGACTTCGGCAAACCGCAGTCTTTTTTGTGGCAACTCGCCATGTATTTAAAATAAACAAACCGCTGCCTAGTCTGACTAACTCGCCGTGAATAAGATATTCAAATCGCCGTATATAGAGCAACTCGCCATGACCTGTTGTAACTCGCCACGTAAACAAGCAACTCGCCTTCAACAAAGGCAAACCGCCACCTTACTAAGCAACTCGCCGTCCAAAATAGGTAAACCGCCGGTTGTTTTGTTGATTAAAATAATCAACTCGCCTTTGACTTTTTCCTAAATTTCTGGATCTTGTCCCCTATTTGGTCAAACCGCCGGGTAGAAAGCAATATTATAACCAAACCTTCACGAAGAACACTAGGTCGAATTGAGCCAATTAATACCAAATAAGCTTTTTAACCACGAACATAAAGCGTAGAACAGCAAACACTAATGAGGATTATTAAGGATTAAGTTTCATAACATCAATTTCTTCGTGGATCATTAAAAATGAAGCAACTCTCCACGAAGAACACCAACCTTTTAAAGCTTATTTTTCGAACTTGGAGCTTGTATAACACACGAAATTGATACAACCTAGCCTCTTTGATATGTAGAACAAGAGAAGATCAAGATTAACAAACCATTAGACCCAAAAAAAAAAATTAGCCGTGGGTATTTTTTCACAAAATAAGCCACGAATTTTGATCTTGTTTAGCCATACGAATCCACACGTAGCTCTTGATGCCAATTGTAGGATCCCGTAATCACTTCATAACATATATATCATACACGAATTTGATCTAGAAAAGAGAAAGAGAGTGAGTTGTTTTGTAGAGAGAGAGAGAGAGAGAGAGAGAGAGAGAGAGATGAGAGAGTTTAGGAAAAGGGAAATTATTTTAGAATGAACAACTAGCTTTTCCAAAGAGGAAAAGTTACTTACATACCCCGACACATTAAGTGACGTTCGGGATAATTGACTAGGACCCGGGCTCGGGTTTTGTTTGGGATTAAACACAAAACATATACAATATTAGATTAACTATCGAGCCCGATTCCCGATACTTTCCTATTACAACGTTAACTAATTGATTGACCGAGACTTAAATGCATAATGAATAAACTTCATGTTCGACTCAATATTTTGAGGCTAACAACACCCTTTCAAGGGGTCGAGATTGATCAAAGAAGATAAGATGAATCATTGTTAGTTAGTGAGAGAAAGTAGAGAGAGGATGAGATGAATACAAAAAAGAAAATATTAGATTAGAAGAAAAATGGGAAAAATACAAGTGAACTGATAACCAACTTTTTAGGGTTGAATTACGATTCAATTATAATATAGTATAATAAGAATTCCAAGAGATTTAAATCAATTCCTTTTATCCAAAGGAAAATTTAAAAATCCCCCGGGTCGTTCTCCCAACGAGGTGCAAATTGAAAATCGAGAACGTTTGTGATTGCGCGTTTGAATGGTTAAAAGAATTATTTGGGGTTTTTTAAATTGGGATTGTTAATATTCTATAAATAAAATGCAAAACGATGAAAGAAAACCTAAAAACAAAATCTAGAACGGATTTAAACCTAAAAACGAGAATGGGATTCGAATCCTGTTCTTTAAAAAACGAAATTTTGAAATTTAAACCCTACGGATGCAAATCTAATTTTCCTAGCTGCTAAATGATAAAAGAAAATTAAAAAAAAGAATTTATTTTTTTTGACTTTTAAAATAAATTATATGAATAAAAACGATTTTAATAAGAAAAATTAATAAAAAATACTAATCAATTTTGGAAAATTCTGAAAAATACAAAAAAGTGCTTAGAACAATGGTGAATCTATGAAAAATAAAAGGATTTACCCATCCTTTTTTTATATCCAAATAAGCCAGGAATAAAAGCCCCCCTAAAAAGAAGAGCGTAAAGCTTAATGGGCCTAGATGGTTATATATTAAATTGTGCACATAGGACCAGATGACCCTACTGGTCTAAGTGGTTAATTGTGTGTTGAGTGTGAGACGTGTGGAGTGTATAAAGGGGAGTGTCCAGGGTTCGAACCTTGGCCTCCTTTTTTTAGTAAAATATTTTTTTCTTTTTTTTTAAAACTTATAAAACACACAAAATTAAGCTACTTTAAAAAAAGACAAAAAAATTTTGTAACTAAAAAAATAAGCTGGAAAATAAGCTAAGAAAAAGGCAGTTTACCTATTTTACACTAAGGGCCTAAATTAAGCTAACTGTTGGCTTTTTTATGACAAATAAGCTAGGGTAAATGAAAGATAAGCCGGAAAAGATGGTGTTCTAAACCTAATAAACAAGTATAGACAAAATAAGCTAAGGAAATGAAGCAACTAAGCAGAAAAGGGAAATTAAGCTAATGAGCCAAAATTACATACAAACAGCCCCAAGAGGACTCTTTGGGCTTAATTTTTAAGCCCTTAGAGGTAACCTTATGGCTTAAGCTTATACTAGCTTAAAGTCTGGCCTAGAGGCTTCTAAGATCAGCAAAGGATTTAAGTTTTGAAACAAAAATAAGCAATTAAAAAGCTAAGGGAAAGGGCTGAAAACACTCACATATGCTGAGTGTTTTTGAAAGGTAAAAGGGACAAAGTGCAGCCCTGAAAATAAGTGACAAAATAAGCTTAAAAGTGAAAAACTAGTTGAAACAGATGGAGATTGTCCACCAATGAGCTTATGCTTAAAGTTTCAAAACCTAAAAACAAGTTTAAGTCACTTAAAATTGAAGATTAAAAAGGACAATTTTAGACAAAAGGGCACTTAACTAAAACCTTGACCGAATTTAACAAGACAAAAGTAAACTTGAAAGACTCTACACTAATGCATTATACACTTAAGGACAACACAAAAACAAGGCAGAAAAGATGGTTTAAAAGCTTTAATCAAATAAGCAAATGCCAACTGATTTTTAGCCACAGTTTTTAAACAACACTAAAAAAAACTTTGAAAACAACTTTAAAAACTTAAAGTTTTTGAAAACAGATAGAAATCAACTCAAAACGACTGGTTAAGGTTGGCCAAATGCCTCAAATGGTGTTTAACCCCAAATGACCCTTTTTGATCTACTATGCCAAACACCCCTTAAGATTTTAAAATCAAATTTTAAGCTTATATTTCAAAGTTTTAAGTACAAGTTATTGAAGACAGATAATAACAAAGATGATTTAAGTAAAAATAAGCAATTAGCATACAAAGAAAAGCACTAAAATAAGCAATTAAGGAAATAAGCAGTTAAAAGGCAGATAAAAGACAGTTAAAGGCAAAACTTAAAGAAATGACATCAAAGCATTAAAAAGAGACAAATAAGCATACACAAACAGAAATAAGCAAGATAAGCAGTAAATAAGCACAAAATAAGCACTTGAATAGTAAAAATGCAAAAAATGGAAAAAGTAAACTTACAAAGAGTCCAAAGCTAATGGCAAGACAAATTGCTCTCAACATCTTATAAACCAACCCTATAGCTTCCCAAGAAGCACTAAACTTATGGCCATCCTAGATTTACCATGCTCCTTGCTTTCATGATTTTTTTTTCTTCCTTTTTTGTGATTTTTTTGATTTTTTTTTACAGGAAATGAAATAAGGCTTATATAAACTTCAAATGACTTAAAAGCTTATACAAAACCTTAAGAAAACGGTGTTTAAATGACAATAAGCTTAAATGACAAGTATTAAAGAAAAGCTAAAAAATGCATAAAATTAAATTGCAAGTATTAAAAGACTGAAATTAAAATGACAAGAAAATTTAAATGACAATGTATTAAAATGACAGTATTAAAATGGTACAAATTTAGGTTTACAAGCTTTTTCCTTCTAAACAAAATTCGACCCTTGAAAATGAAATGCTAGTCTACTACTTATACTAAAAGCTTGAGGTCTTCAAGTGTGTTTCTTTGGTGAGAGACTCAGCTGGTGTGCTTGTTGTTAGAGTAGAAACCATAAGTCCATCTTAACCATTGAATTACCTTTGTCCCCACATCCTTTAATCTAAGCCGTTGATCAAAACCCTTAATTCCTTATCCAATGATGTTGCTTAGGATTGCCAAGGTGTCTTTGGCAGCTTATGAGGTGGGGTGAGTATGAGAGTGAAAGGTTTGGACTGGGGTGAACAGTTAACGAGGTAGACAGGGATGGTGAACAGTGGTGGGGTTTGTTATTGGCAAGAGATTTGGAGTTATAAGGTGCAGGGTAAAGATTTTTTGAAGAAATGGCAAAAACAGTCCTTGAATGTTATATGTTTGTTTGCAATCAAAGTCTATGTGGTGTAATAAACTTTTGGGACTTGGCAGAAAATACCCCTCAAGGTGTATTGTGTTGTTGCACAGTTAGTCCTTAAAGGACTAACGAAGTTGGTGTTAAGGGTTGAAATAGTTAACAGCAGTTAAGGTGACTTGGGTTTATGGTTTGATATTTAGGCCAGTTTAATGTATAAAGGGAATAGGCCATTTTCAAATTAAAAGGCTTATAAGTCTTGAATTATAAAAGCTTAATGGGCTGTCCCGGCCCATTAGATGGGTGTGGGTTGGCCCATTAAGTTTTTCTTCGGTTTTGGCTCCATCTTTGACTTTGACTTTTGTTGGGGCTGACTTGGACCTTGACTTTGTTGACTTTTTGGTTGACTTTTTTGCTTTGACTTTATCACGCTCTTCCATTCCGTGCTCGGTTTTATCGTTTTTGGCTTGATTTTTCGTCCTTTTGTCAGATATCCGTTTCCTACACAATATAAATGAAAACATACGAATACAATGTATTTTTGGTACGTTTTTGATCATTTAAGTCTGATTTTAAAGGTCAAAGGTATGTGTATTTAGGCACATACCACCTCCGCGCTAAATTTTCAGACCTTCAAGTAAATAACAATCAACTGTCTCAGCAGGTGTCTACCCTTCAAGCTCAGGTTATGGGTGAGGAACAAATAAAGGCCGCTTTTAAAGAGTTTAAGAAGCGTGAGGATGATAAAGTGGAGAGGCGCTGTGCGAAAATAGATGCACGTCTGGATGCGCTGAGCATAGACTTTAACGAGGAGTTGTATCCTCACATGCTACAGCCATTGCAGGCTGCCGATGGGTTATCGGACACGGTCTACGCCTAGCTATAATGAAATGTGCGGAGTCCACCAACCTGAGACAGGCATTTACTAATGTCGTGTCCGCTGAGATTGCTAAAGGCGTGAGCGAGGGACTTAAACATGGGGTGGAGCATAGGAAGGCCTAGTTGGATTTAGAGGTGATTGAGGCGTATGACCCTGAGGCCGACGCCAAATATGTTGCAGCCCTTCATGCCCTAAAAGACTTAAAATGTCCTCTGATTGATCATCTGGAGAAACTTAAGGACGCCTTGTAGATTTGATTATGGCATCCTTACACTTAGAGATTGATGTTGGGGAAGAAACTCCTCAATGGATCCGCGAGCTCCGTCCTAGTTCCTCCCAGCTAAAGATCCCTGTATATCCGGAGGTACGTGATCATAGAGATCCATGGGCTTTTAAAGAAGAAATGTTGTTGGAAGACGCTATTACGTTTTGACACCCCACAAAGACTAGTATCGGGACTCACGGACCTTCGGTTTCAAAAAACTCTAAGGTTTCTCGTTTATACATAACTTATTTAGAAAAACTTAAAATGAAATAGTCTTAGTTTAAAAGCATATTTAAATTTAAGAAAAAGAGATTTTCCCTATATTTATTAATTCACGTTTACTACACTTAATACAATTATTCATTCTTAAGGAAATCCTCGTCCTTTTAGAAGGCTGCAACATCGGTTGTGAGCCGGCAAGATGCAACAAACTTTTATCAGTCTCGGATTATTATTCTTACTATGGGCTTTCTTTAGAAGGCTGCAACATCGGTTGTGAGTAAGTATAAATTTAAACTAAGACTAAAATTATTATTGACTACAAATCAAAAAAATTGTTGATTTAAGTTTAATTTTCAAAAATAGCACGTATTATTAGTCCGGTTAGGAGCTTATGGGAGAAAAAGCCACAAATTACACACATGAGCTTGTAAGATTTCCAAATAATCCTTGTTTAGCATCTAACTCACACTTAACTCTATCATTTTTTGTTCTTCGCGAAGATCCGCGAATGCTTAGTCTAAAAGTTAAGGAACAAGCTAGAGCTCAACACGCTCGATCGAGTCAAAATTTATTCTTATTCTACCCAGCAGGAAAGTCAAAATTGTGACAAAACACTTATTTTATTTTTGAAAATTTTGAAAATTTTTCATTTTTTTGAAATTTTGGTGGTAAAAACGGGATTACATGAAAACAACGACTGCAGGCACAATCAAATCGATAGATCCCCCCCATACTAGAATTAAACATTGTCCTCAATGTTTTAAGAAGGGTCTCTACGTAAATCCTAAGCCGTTTATTAAGTGTGCTTAAAGAAAAACGTTAGTCGATAAGATTTGGATATCGGATTCCCAAAATGAAGCTGAGGATTTGAAGCTCTTGTGAACGAAGGACAAAAACCGCGAGCACGAGAGGCTTCAAAAATCCGGGAAATCCTGGACATTACAACACAAAACACAAAACACGGAAAAGGAAAGAGGAAAGAGGCGAGCCTCTCACAACAACAAAACACTTATTCATTACTACTAAACCACCATACTACTACTACGATTATACTAGGATAAGCATGGGTTGCCACCCACGAAGCGCTTGTTTTAGGTCACTTAGCTTGACCCGATCCCCCCATACTTGAGCTGGTCAAGGGGGATAGAAATGGAGACATGGAACATCCAAAACACGGATGTCCTCTCCATAAAAGCAATGAAGAATCTCCATCAGGCTTTCAAAAATTTTAATGACTTTGAAAGCTTTAGGGCCCCGATGAGATAGTTCCGGGAGAAGAGAAGTATGAACTCTTTTAGAAGTGAGAATCCAGGGGTTGAAAACTTTTTCCTCATTTTCGGATGAAAACGAGAGTAAAGCTCCGAGCCTGGGAACTTCTTTGTGGAAAGGAAGTTCATAAAGAGGAGGATTAAAATCCTTAAGAATTAAAGAAGCATTAGTGGTCTTCTTTACATTCTTTTCCATTGTTGCATGATTGGTGAACAAGGTGACAATGGCATATTTATATCAGAATCAAAATACTTGAGAAATTGCCTCAAGAGATTTGATCTTGAGAATGCCAAGTCCATTAAGACACCAATGTCAACTGATTTGAAACTCACCTTAGATAAGGATGGAGTCTCAGTTGATAGCTCTAAATATAGATGTTCTGATAGGTGTGTTCAGCTATAGTCACCACTAATTACAGCCAGAACATCATGTTTAGTGTATCTTTATGTGCACGATTCTAAGACAACCCCAAGGAATCTCACATAAACGCCGTTTTTACAGATATTTAGATACATAAAGAGTATTCAATATTTGAGCCTTTGGTACCCAAACGCGTCGAGTAATTAAGTTAGTTGTCTACGCCGACTCGGACCACGCCGGAGACTACGTGGAGTGTGCACCTTAGTTGGAGGTTGTCTAACACAATGGTGTTGTAAGAAACAAATGGCTCTTACTATATCCACAACTGAAGTCGAGTATGTTGATGCCGAAAGGGCATGCCAACACGCTTTATGGATGAAGCAAGCCATAAATGACTACGACATTCACTATGAAGACATCTTTGTATTTTGTGACAACAAATGTGCAATTGATTTAAGCAAAAATCCCGTCCATCACTCTCGAACTAAACATATCAAAATTCGTCATCACTCGCTTCGAGACAACGCTCAAAATCGAAATATTCTTATGGAAAAAGTCGCATCTGAAGATAACATCGTCGATATTCTTACCAAACCTTTATAACGTAAAACGTTTAATTATCTCAGATTAGGGCTCGGAATGCTAAAACACGAAGAATAAAGCATTTATTGGTTTCTAAATTAAGTTACTACTTATTACAAGTACACTTAAATTTTATATTACAAATCTAATTTGTAATTAAAATCTCTAAACCAATTAACAAATATTAGTTATTTTGTTAACAATGCAAATAATTCTTTACAATAATCAAGCCTCTTTCTTATCCTTTTCTTATCCAACACAAACATCATCTATCTTAATCTTTATTGGACCAAAAGATCTTGTGGGACCACACAACCTCAACCCATTAAGGGTGAGTAGAAAAACCGAAAAAACCGAATAAATTGAAAACCAAAACCGAACCGAAAATAACTGAACCGAACTAATAACCAAACCAAATTCGCTAAAACCGAACCGAACCAAACTACTAATTCGGTTCTCGGGTTGGATATGGGTTTGACACTCCGAACCGAAAACCAAATTCATATATATATATATATATATATATATATATATATATATATATATATAGAGAGAGAGAGAGAGTTATGATCAAATAAGAAGTTTTCTTAAAATAAGAATGATAAGAAGTAATTATAACCGCATATCCGAGATGCACCGACTTAAATTAGATGCATCTCTATAATCTTAGATGCATTATAACGCATCATAATGTGTTTTCTAGCTTTTAATTAGATGCATATACGTATATTAGATGCATTTCATTTTTTCTCTTGTTTTTTGTTCCTCTGCATGTGCCAAAATCATGAAAATCAATTTGCACCATCTACACATCAAATTAACGTTCGAAACTCAAAATGGTGCATCTAAATAAATAAAAATGCATCTAATGCAAGTCGTTGCATCTCAAATGTGTGGTTTTAGTCACTTCTCACCACTTCTTATTTTAATTTACTTCTCACTGGATCCCTACTATATATATATATATATAGAATGAGGTTCATGTGCAATAGTGCTTAAAATAAGTTAGTGTAAAAAGCCACTAATTAGTTGCCATGTGGAAATTCTGAAAAAAGAAAAAAAAACTAATTCAACAAAATTAAAGGACAATATCGTAAATGACTAATTCCTTTTTGGTTCTACAATCTCATACGACCCGCCGCTCTATCTCCCCCCTAACAAATTTTGGAAAGCAACCGCACTCGAAGGAAGTGGTCATATGCCGTTTGTCTGTTTTTTACGTACAGTTTCGGTGACCAACTCTATCTCCTCTCTTGCCACTGATCGTACTTTCCACCTGCCTTGCCACCGCTTAAGTTTTGGTCAAAATTTTAAATCAACATCAGAATAACAAAGTGCGTGGATGTTGTTGTTATACATGACGTGAACGAGTCAGTTTTTGTTTTTGTGATGGGATTTGATCGATCTTTTAGATCATATTTACGGCCATCGGGAACCACGCGCTTCAGTGGTTCCGACAACAAGAAATCTAGTTCTGTTAATGACGATTCTTTTTTAATCAAATCAATGATCTTATATTTTTAGTGTACATTTGTGTTTCGTAATATGTGTATCAGTTTGTGGTTATAGTGTATTAAGTTTGTATATTTTTCTTATTTGTATGTCTTTATAAATTTTGTGTATCAAAATTATTTTTGGATCATTGTTTTGAACTTGTATATCACAGTAGTGGCCATGTGTCAACAAGTTGTGTATTTGAGAATTCTGGACATGTTACCATTCAAATCATCATATACTTTTTGTGTGTATATACAGTGTTGTCTTCATCTCAGTCGAAGACTCGAAGTCAAAGTCTCTTTTCTATCGTGTATCAATTACAGATTAGTAATGGTCTATCAACTTCAGTTAGTGTACTAACATTCATGTTAGTCATGTACGAGTTGCTTGCACCAATAGATTAACATTTGCAACTTTTTATGTATCATGGAAATGTAGTTTTGGGTCTAAATGGTTAGCTTAGTCTTAATATTAAGTTTGCAGGTTGCATGTTAAGTTCATGTACGTATTAATTGGTTGTGTGTGGATATCAATTTCTGTGTCAACCATTCAACCGGTAGTTAATCGTGCATCAACCGGTAAATAGTGGTGTATGAGATTGTTTTTTAGTAGTTATGTATGAATATTTTGATTATTTATATCAATGAATTGTAATCTGTATATCATTCAATCGTGTGTCCTCATTATGCATTCTAGTACAATGTTGTCTATATTATTCGACTTAGGTTAACAAAATCATTTGCTTACAAAAATGTGTCGAAGTTAGTTTAGTTTATTAAGTGTGTATTGAAGGTTTAATACGTCTATGTCGGTTGGGTAACAGTTTGCAATTTGGTTATTGATGTATGAGGTAAGATCATTAAAGAACAATGTCATATCAAAGAACAAAAGAACACATTATAGCCATCCATTTTTCATCAAATAATAAAAAACCTTACTTTTCACCTCTTTTTTAAAAATTAAATATCTTGCAAACGGTAAATCGTCAAACGACAAAAAATACACCATCAGCGACAGAATAAAACATCTTTCTATAAAGGGCATTTTTATATAATTTCACGACCTTTTTTCGATTTTTTTTTTCAGCTCACGTCTGAAAAAATCACGAGTTGATTTGTAAAATCACATGTGATTTTTCAGACGTAACTAAAAAAAATTGATTTCATATACTTTTGACGATTTTTTAGTGTTAAAATTTTCGCGAAGAAAAATTACACGTGATTTGTAAAATCACTTGTGATTTGTTGTTTTTAAAAAATCACGTGCATTCATAAATCGCATGTGATTTCACAAATTCACTTATGATTTTTAAAGTAATAAATCACGTGTGATTTCATTAATTCATAAATCGCATGTGAATTTACAAATTTACGTGTGATTTTTCAAGTAATGAATCACATGTGATTTTTCGAATCACGTGTGATTTTTTCTGAGCGAAAATTAAAAAAAAAGTTCGTCGAAAGTATATAAAAATGCCCGTCTATAGAAAGATAATTTAATTATCTTCGCGATGGTATAATTAAATTTGCGTAACGATTAACGGTTTGAGAGATATGTTAATTTTAAAAAATAAGATGAAAGTGAGTTATTTAATTAAATAAACATAAGATTTAATATAAGCCGTTAGATGGAAATAAAATGAATGAATGAGATTGAATAATTTCTTCTTTAATTAAACATTCTTCTTTATATATCTTTTATCATTGATGTATATTTGTTTGTCTTAAAATTATGTATGCATGCTAAAAAGGTTACAACGAAAGTGCCAAAACACATTTAATATCAAAGTGGATTAAAACCACATGTACGTGCAAGACTCGAAATAATAAAAAGTATTGATGTAAAATAAAAATAAAAAAATCAGATTGAAAGAGGCGCTTGGGTAATGGTCAACGAATAGAGTTATCTAATTTACCAATTGTTTCATGTTAATTACTAGATTGCCATTGTTTTAATTATAATTATAAATATACACATTCACGGTATAAAACGAAGTCGTTTTGACTTCGGGCTATCTGCTACAGTAACGGGCTCCCATTTTTGGGCCAGCCCGATTTTAGTTTTTTTTTTTTTTTTAAATTATTTTGTTTTTTTTTTTAAATTTGTATGCACAAAATAGGAGGGAAAAAAAATATTACAAAAGTTCCGATTTATTCAGATAAAAAAAATACCCGCGGAAACATCTTCGATACCTAATAACTTTAAAATAATCGATATAGTCACAAACGTACAACCCATTATATTAAAAAAAAACCCATATAACAAAAAAAAAACACTTTAAACATGAGGCCCAACACATAAGCCATATAAAAAAAAATTATTACTAAAAATATACACATTTGTCGACAAATTAGCCTAAAATTCGCATAAAATGTGGCCCAAAATTTGGCCAAAAGTAAAAAAAAAAAAACTAGCCCAAAATTAGTCTGAAATCTGGCCCAAAGTAAAAAAATAATACAAAACGGTCCCTCAACTTTTAACTATTTACGATTTTCTTACACAAAAAATCCCGTAAAAAAATTAACAAAAAAAACACGTCAAGTTTTTATTGTTCACAACTTTTTTACATTCATCGGCCCAAAAAAAAGATATCGAACCGTCCCAAAAAAAGAAAATATTCGAGAAAAAATTAACCCGTCCCAACGCAAATTTTTTTTTCCCGAATCGTAAAAAAAAGGAAATATCCAGGAAAAAATTAGCCAAAAAAAATCCAAAAATAGTCTAAAATCTGGCTCAAAGTAAAAAAAATACAAAACGGACCCTCACCTTTTAACTATTTATGATTTTCTTACACAAAAATTCCCGTAAAAAAATTTACAAACCCGTTCAAAAAAAAATATTCGGGAAAAAATTAGCCCGTCCCCGAAACATAAAAAAAAATATTCGGGAAAAAATTAGCCCCGGCGCAACGCGCGGGTTATTTTGCTTGTTATTTCCTAATAACATGATTTTTGATACATCTAATGGCTTAGATCGCTTCCTATTCTTCCTACTTTAAGACACTATCTCACGTTAACCCCCCTATATATATAAGGGACCGTTCTTTGCAGAACCAGTTTTTTTGTACAGAACCATCATTTGTACACAAAATAAAGCATGTTGTATAACATATTAATGCAAAATGGCAGTTTTGTAATTAATAATTTTTTTCGTGCAAATGAGTGTTTAAGGGCAAATATGAAATTTAACATATAGCAATTTAAATTGCTATCTCACATATCAGTTAGGGAAAAGAGTGATACCTATAATTTCTCCACTACTATCCCACATATCATAAAATTCGGCTACCATTTAGTTGATTTTAATTATTATCCAAACATAAACCCACCTAACAAACCACAAATGTCTTATAAACCGATAAAAGAAACACACAAGATTGCACGAATATGAGAGTCAGAGATTCAAAGATTCAAGCCATGGAAGGTATTCTATTATGTTCTTAATGATTTTGTTTTTCTAAATGATTACTTAATTGATGTCCAACATAGAAGAACCTGGTTATTTTTCTAAGATTAGATTCAAATGGAAAAGTGAATCATGAATGTTGTAAGATATGATTCACAATATAATGAAGGATGAGTTTCAATTGTTAATCTTATAATTAATAATGAACAAAGTAATATGATGTTAGTTTCTTTGTTTATTAAGTATTATAGAACATATGTGTTTTTTTGGTTAATTATCAGTTGTTTATGTTAGTCATGTAATTGGTTAAATAAAAAACTTCATTGTATTGATTTTGGGGTTAGTGAACTGGTTTTTTGCCGTTAAAAATAACTGGTTTTTTGGATTATGGGTTGTTTGGAATAAGGGTTGAGCATATGAAAACAGGGGTGTTTGGAATAAGGGTTGTTTGGAATAAGGGTTGAGCATATCAGAATTATTGTAATAAGGATGGTTGATTTAATGGTGTTTCTAATTATGGTGGTTCATATTTGTGAAATAAAGCTGGTGCATAATTGTGAAACAAATTAGTGTAATAAGTGTGGTTGATTGTATTTTTTGATGTTTGTACTAATGGTTGGGCAAATGAAAACAGGGGTGGTTAACATAAGTTTTTTTTATAAAGTGTTGGTATGATTGTGTTTCGGTTAATATATTAGATTTGCTTATAAAGAAAACAGGGGAAATGGTTGTTTGGAATAGGTTTTCCTAAAATTATTGGTGGTACATATTTGATGGGTGTTGCATATTTAGTACTGAGATGTACGTATGTGTTTATTGTGTAATTATCAGTTGGGCAGTGCATAATTGTTTGGGTTTGACTTAAAGTTTGTTCGGTTTGATGTTGTATAATATTTAATTTAAAAACATTTACTGAAGTGTTTTGAGTATGCATCATAGTTAATTGTATTAGTTTTCTTAACTTTAATAACATGGATGTTCAAACATGTTTTGATATGTGTAACAACTTAGAGAGTTATTAGTTATAATCAAATAACATTGATGAAAATGTGTAGTTAAAATACATATATGATCTAACATTCTGTTCATTTATACAAACAAGGTCTAACGAAAAACAGAAAGAGCAAAGGGAAAGCAAAAATCCATGAAACCGACTATTATGATGACACAAGTGTGGCAGATATCATCGAAAAAACAGGGACTAAAAGAACACGAGCTTCAGGTCGTCTAATGAAATTGAAAGAAGCTAATGGTAAGTTGTATTTAGTATTGATATTAATGTGTAGAAGTTGTATATGATTACATAAGATGAAGAGTAGTGGTAAGAAATATTATAAAAAATGCTAAAATTTATGTATAGTTGATAAAAAAAATTGATGTTAACAAGTTAAAATTTACAAATTATTACAGATTTGGGGGTTGGATCATCTGATGGTGTTAATAAAAACAAAGTAGACACATCTAAAAGCGTATCAGTTAAACGTAGAAGAACCTCTGCAAAAAACAACTCGACTTCCCTTGTGCTTGAAACACGCTCCAGCCCAAAGACATTTTACAACTCAATATCAACACTTAAGCCTAATCAAAAAGCATGCTTGGAACAGATAGGTTTTGGTAACTTTGTTGAGTTTAAAGTTGATGGGATTCCGTCAAAATTAGGGCTGTATGTAGTAGATAAATTTGATGCTAAGAAAATGGAACTTAAGTTGGCTGAAGGTTCACTTAAAATCACCAAGAATTTAATAAGCGAGATGCTGGGAATAAGAAATGAGGGAATCGATATAATGGCTGAAGAGGGTAAAAGAAATGAGGAAATGGTAAGTTCTTGGATGAAGCAATATGGTAACAAGAAAGATATCACACCAGGAGATATTAAACTTAGGATCCGCAAATCTAACAGTGCGGATATGAACTTCAAGTTAAACTTTATTGTCCTGTTCACTTCCGTAATGGGGCAAATTAAAACAAAGGGATTTTGTGATTTGAAAATACTTGACTACATAAGCCCAGATACAGACATGGCGAACATAAACTGGTGCGAATATGTTTTGAGATGTCTGAAGTCATGTAAGGAGGAATGTACAAAGGGTAAGAAGAATAGTTTTTTCCGTGGTCCGCTGACTTTCCTAACTGTAAGTGATTATTTAGTTTGTTAATGTATATATTTTTTTATGTGAATAACAATATGTGTTTGAAATGTAAAATGAAAACATAATGGTTTATTCACGTGCAACAGATGACCTATGTTGATGGAATCAAGTGTAATTCTTTTAATGTTGTCTGGAAGAGACCACCAACATTAATATGGACATCAGAGTTACTTAGGGAGAGGGAGGAAGAGGAACTTAATTCTGGAGGTTTTGGGTTTGGTGAAATCGAAGGTCCATTTGTTGAGTAAGAAGATCCTATGCCAGATAATATAGAGGTAATACGTATTTTGCGAAAGTATCATTTTTTTGTGGAGTGCATATACATTTTATTAGATAATTAACAGTAATGCAATATATGCTGCAGGGATTTGTCTGGAAGTTAAACAAGCACGTTAACTCTATAATTAAGGAAAAATCCGGGTTTGAAAAGACATTGGATGCAGCTGAAATTATGTTCCCGGGAAATCTGGATGGTTTCTTTGAAAGATACGTGGATGCTTTAAAGTACCAAGGGTGTAGAAAAGAAGGAAGTGGTAATGCAAATATAGCGGATTCAAATAGAGACGCAGATGCACAAGCAGATAGTGTTGAAGCTATGATAGGAGAAGGTGTAATAAGTCTAGGAGACGAACATGCTAATACTGGTATGGATCAAGAAGGTACAGTAGATAATAATACATTTGGTTCACCAACTCTATATAATATGGGGCCTGAAACACAGAGTTTAGCAAATGAAATGGTGGACAAATTATCGAATGATAATATGTTTGGTTCGCCAAGTCTATATAATATGGGGCCAGAAACACAAGAGGAGGTTTTACGAAGTGTAGATGCTGTAGATGCTGAAATTGAAAGACGTAAATTGTTTGACATGTCTGATATTCCAAGTTTTAGTCTTGGACTTACCCAAGAGTATCCACATTTAGATCATCTTGCTGTTACACCTGTAGCAACTAGACAGGAACCAACTTTGGCAAAAGAGGTTTCAAATCCAGTACCTCTTCGTCCAATACCTCTTCGTGTTTGCCGACCAGTCACTGCAGTGGGGCAACTTAGGCGTGCTAAAGATAAAAGACCTGTTACAATATCTGAAGTTAGGAAGTCACCATTCATCGGCCGAGTGGTGGATGCTGACGGTTCGTTAAACGCAGAGGAAAAAAGGGTCACAAAATACCTGGTTGAAGTGTTTGAAGATCATAGGTAAGTAAAGTATTTACTTTTTATTTTGCATATATGTCCTAAAGATGATTAAACCTTTTTTTCCCTTTAATTACCCTGTAGCAAACATCCTTCTTAATTTTGATAGTTGGTTAGGAAATAGTATATAAATTATGCATAGAAATGTTATAGTCGTTATTCAAAATGATGCATTACTAAAAATTATTTTTCAACAGTGTTACGTTGTTTGAAACAATATCTGGGCAACAATCTACACGAGTACAGATGGAGAGTCTGGTACAACGTGAGAATGTTGATAACAACATTCTGGACACATGGGGATCTGTACTAAATCACATGGAAGTTTATAGGAGCAAAGAATCTCCTTTCAGAATGTTTTTACCAACGTTTGTGGTGGTAAGAGTATCGTGTACAATTCTTATTAATATTTTATATGTTTGAGTAAAAGCAACATAAGTAATTTTTAATTTGCATGTGATGCAGAACAATACAATGTACAATAAGTTGCGTGGGCGTGAAGGAAGATTTAAATCGTTTATGGGATATGCCGGGAATGCCATTGAAAATAACAGAAAAAGTGAACTGTTAAAGGACATAGATGTTGTAAGTGGTTTTCCGCATTTCTTTATTATTTTAAGTCTTGTTTCTAATAAGATGGATTCCGTGTATGGGTGTACATGTAACATCATTAAAATGGTAGATATGCAGTATGCATCATTTTCAGAGTGCGTATATGTTTCCTTAATTAAAATGAAGACATAACATCTAGACCCTTATCGAAATGAAAATTTAATGTTATTAATTATTCTGTAAAACTTACACATTATTAAAATGCAGATTTTAATCCCAGTTGATAATGGAGGTCATAAATTTCTCTTTGTTGCTGATCTTAAAAATTCTCGTCCCTTACTGATTGACCATGAAAAAAATGAGAAGATCCTTAGGAAAAGGGTAAAGAAGGAAATTGGGTCGTCTGATAACATCACAGTAGCGGCAATGCTGGTATGTATAATTATCACTAGTATGACATATTTATTGTTACATTCCTGCTAGAAAATTTTGGTACATATTAATTGGTACATTGCTGCAAAACAAACTTTAAAGTGTATAAATATATACTGTTGATCCTACGCCTTGATCGATTCTTTACGTTGTAAAGAGTTTGTTACCTTGGAAGAATCCAAAATAACAAAGATTAAGACTTTGTATGTATACAAAAGTGTATGTGGAATCTACACTTTGATACTCTAGAGAAGTTTATTAATGGAACAGTAATGACTAAAACAAACAATGAACACAAAACACACTGCTTCAATATTATTGAAATAATACGAGTACTCTTGAAGTACTGGGGTTACAAACCTTGAAGCTATTACAAATTTTCTCTCTAAGTATTTCTATCACTTGAAAAGTATGTTACTATTCTAAAACTTAGGATCTCCTTTTATAGAATACAAGGAGTCCTTTACAAAGATAACAGCCTATCTTTTAGGATCAGTTACAATTCAAATATAAACATCCCGAAATAATCTCCATGCATTCTTATCTTCAGTTCAGCAGCTTTGACCATCAGCAGTACTAACTCCTTCTACTAGCAGTATTAAGTAACACTGGCAGTACTAAGTTTGTACTGGCAGTACTAACTCCTTTAGTACTGTTGGCAGTATTAAGTCTTGTGAAGATTTATTCCTAACAATCCTCCCCTAAACTTGTGATTGTCCTTCAAATCATCAAGTTTCTTCTGAATAAAATCTTCTAGTCTTCTTCCTCTGCTGATGATTCTTTCAAACATTTCTGTCACTTCTGCACTTGAGATCTTATAAACCTTAGAAGTTCAATCGCCTGTGAACTCTCATGATCAACCTCTAATTTCTTCTTCAGTATCTTGGAAATCACCTCTTGGCTTAAGGGATATTTCTTCTCTGTCAACATATGAATTGCTAACCCATTCTCCATCAACAAAATGTGTATACTACTAAAATAATATAATCTCCAGCTTAATAAGTTGTATTCATGTTGATCTTTCCAAATCTCATCATCTTCATCAGGCTCAAACAAAGTGTGTAAATCCCCCCAAAGCATCAGATCAGAACTACCTTATCTCATTCTTAAGTTATTACTTTTGCCGTTACAAACCTTTACGATCATGAACTGTTTGTGGAGCTAACCGACTTGTTACACTCTTGAGCTAATGGACTTAGTTCAACCTCGAACTAACATACTAAGTACAATATTCCACCACCTATCACATAAGCTCTCCAACGAGCTCTTCCCAATTGTTGACCTTTATTCTGGGGATATTGATTTCTCGAAATGTCCTCACTCTCCACATCCCATCACCGTTTGTTAAGATTATTGTTGTTATGGTGCTATCGGTTGGTGTCCGTGGAACGGTTCCCAAGCTTGTACAACATTATCCACGTATGTAATAATCAATCCCCCCTTAAAGCAGGTTAAGCATTTAATAAAGTATCCGGTGATTTATTCAATACAGACCAAGTAGTACAAAACAATTAAGTCATGAAAAGTTGATACTTACATCCATAAGCCACGTCGATATTAATCATCGAACATGTACGATACAAGAAACTAGACCATCTGCCCTTAAACATTTTAAAACTTTATAACAAACATACTCATGCGGCTACACTTTCCTCCTTCGATGCTTCACTATTAAGAGATTTCTTATAACGCGTATTATATCGTTCAAAAGACAATTGATGAATTTTTTTTGAGATACCTATTTTGATGGATTAAATATCCTGGTCGAACCTAGCCAAATTTTTTTTTGGTAGATGGAAAAGTGTCGAAACATCTAATTTTGCTGACTAAAGCTATCAACGCCATGTTTAAAAACTGGTTATTAAATCTTAAATCTTTTCTTGATCACACAGTAGGTTAACAAGAATCGAATCCCGGGACGGGATTCCTTTAAGGGGTAGGTACTGTAACAACCGGCAATTTTCGGAATTTTTAAATGACTATTTTACCCTTTGACTTTTCGGGTCCGACTTGACTTTTTGACTTTTGATCTTTTATTGTCATATAAAAACGATTACCGCGTAACCGGTAATTTTTCAAAACATATTTAAATAATAAATCATATTTATTATTACATATCTCTCATGTGCAAATTTATTTTTAACTTATTTGACTTGAAAACGAGAAGATATAGGTTATTCCTAAGTTGACTTATCAAAAACGACCCGCTAAATCACGTTTTCACGTCTCGGTCATTAAAGCAATTTGATGTAAAACGACATTCCGGACAACTTTTTAGTTTTGCCCGAGACCCGAAAACAAGCAGAAAATGACCGAAATACCCTCGCAAAATTTTAGAAACGAGAACAACGCGTACCGACACAAAAATAATTAAATTATATTTAATTATCACTTTTTATTAAATAAATATATTTAATAAATTATTTATCATATTATTCAGAAACGTTTGTTAAAAACGCAAATGTTCGAGTAAAAGTTGTATTTTTACGAATAAAGCTTACCCGAGACACCCAATGACTACCAAATAAATAACAAGCATTTTAAATAAATTTTATAAAACGTTTATGAAAACTAGTCATGTAAATACCCATATTTCTTGGAAAAATTATTTGGAACGCAATGGCGCAAGTTTCGTGTTTTGAATAAATCATTAACTAGCCTAAACGAGACCCGAACCAACATTTTACAAAAATTTCTCAAAAATTACAACTTTAGTCCCTGGGGGAAATATTTATAAAGCCTCACCCCTAAACTATCATACACTTGTCACTATTATTTTAAACTTTCATGTATAAATAGAAAAGAATTAGGGTTTTCTCATTATTGATACTAACCCTAAACACACACTCCTCTCTCCATAAGTTTTCGGCGCCTCCCTTTTTCCGGCCAAGTTTTCCGGCCGCCGTCTCCCATCATCGCATCACCACCGCTACGTCCACCAGCCACACCAAAAGGGTGCGTGTGGTTTCTCTTGCACCAAAAGGGTGCGTTTGGTTTTTAGATCTGTACCAAAAAAGGTGCGTTTGGTTGTTAAATCATCCCGCAAGGGTGCATTGGGTTTACCAGCCACCACAAGGGTGCGTTAGTTTTACCAGCCACCATTAGGGTGCGTTCGGTTTTGGTAAAAGCACCACAAGGGTGCGTTTGGTTTTAAATATTGCACCAGAGGGTGCTTTTGTTGTCTTATCAGCACAAAAGGGGCGTTTGGTTGTACTTAACACCGAGAGGGTGCATTTGTTTGACCGATTACCCACCATAGGGTGCGTTTTGTTTGATAAAACACCACTAGGGTGCGTTTGGTTCTCTTTTCAACTCCACAAGGGTGCGTTTGGCTGTGCAGAAACACCGAAAGGGTGCGTTTGGTTTAACAGAAACTCCGAAAGGGTGCGTTTGGTTTAACAGAAACTTCGAAAGGGTGCGTTTGGGTTAACAGGAAAAGCATAAGGTGTGTTTGGGTGAGCAGGAAACAGTAAAGGGTGTGTTTGGTTGGCTGCGAAACAGCCATTAGGGTGCGTTTAGTTTATATAAATCAACTAATCAATATATCGTAAGATTTCATAAATATAAAACCGGATCTAATGGTGGTAAATGGTTAAATAAATGTGTTAATTATTATTTTCGTTGTTTAACAGTCGTAAGGGTGTGTTTGGTTATACTTGTTTTGATTTGTTTAAGCCGTTTAGATATATATTGATACAAGGGGGATTTTTCTATACTTAGTAAATTTTCACTTGAATTTCTATACTTAGTAAATTTTCACTTGAATTTCTATTACCTTAAAGACCCGATAAAAGGACAAGGTTATACAAGTCTTAAGAATTATTAAATTGTAATTATACAATAACCCGGTAAATAAACGAAAACTATACTTTTACAAATGGGATAACTATTTTAGCTAAAACCGTCAAGGAAACGAAATATTAAATTATAAAATATTATTTTATAATTCCCGACTAATAGACAATGTAATAACTTTTGTAAAAGCTTTAAGAATGTCATTTATCTAATTCAAAACTTTAAAACGTGTGTTTACTTTTATTGCAAGAACTCTTTATTAAATTAATTGGTGATTTTCGAACACGTGTCGAATTATGTTGTTTTAATTATTTTTCTCACGTTTCTTATATAATACTTGCAAGGTATTATATACTTTTATTTTATTTTCATATATAATACATGTCGCGTATTATATACACTTCGAATTATTCTTTTGATTGTTTTTCTTGTCATATAATTCACGATATGAATTATATACTTATTCATTTTTTTCATATGTAATATATACGGAGTATATTACATACTTTGTGTTTACTTTTCGATTTATTTTATTTAACCAACCACCAAACTATTACAACTTTAAATCTAAATGTTTGATCAACTTGTCGCGTTGATGTAATCATCCATCGGAAAACCCAAATACATTATCCTAGGCTAGTGGATCATAACCGTTAAGATAAACCGCAACTTCTTGGTCGAGCCGTTCCGGTTTCCGTTTGTGTTGTGCTTAATATGTGCACTTCTGCCAATCGTTCTTCATCATCGAGGTGAGTTTATAGCCCCATGTTTTACTTGTTTTACATATATTTTTGGGGTGAGAACATGCTTGTTTGCAAATGCATTTACATGGTTGATTACAAATTGGTTTACACACTCATTTACATAGCTCGCTATGAGATACATTACTTGACTTCATTTTTGGTCAAAAATACATACTTTACTTTTGAAATGATTACGGATTAGCTTAAGCGGATTGAACGGATAACTATAAGTAAATGCCTAGGTGTTCTTGAAGGGGACACCTGCGAGGGGTACATATTCATTACTGCCCGGGTGTTCTTGGAGGGGACACATGCGAGGGGTACATATAAGTCTACGTCACAGCGTCATGAACTGTAAATCACTTGGAGGGTGAGCGCGAATGTTATGAAATAGATCTATTCGGGTGTGAATCCTCGTTCCGGTGATTAGCTATCACTGGGTATTTACGTTTCGTAATTAAATACATTTAGGCATACCCGGAAGCACCAAAACCTTTCTACGCTTCAACAAATACCCACAATTATACCCAATACATAAAAATTACAAAAATATCTTACTATATACATACATATCGGTTATACTAGGTTGAAAAACACAAGATATTAAATGTTGAATAATCACTTTCTTGATTAATGAGTTGATTCTATTTTGAACATTTAGATATTATTTGCAAGACTTTTGCAAGCAAAGCCCATACCTTGACCAAGACTTTCCTTGAAACCCTCATGGTGTCTTTCATGAACCTAGACATGATCTTAACTAAGTCCTTAGAGTATATAAGCTAGCAACTAGAGAAATAAACACACACTCTTCATTTCCTTGGTGAAACAAAGCAAAACACTCTCTCTTTTCCTCTCCTTTAACCCACGGCTCAAAACCCTCTCAATAATAAATCCATAGCTTGATTTTCTAAGACCATACAAGCACTCATACATCCTTCCTATGATAACCTAAGGTGTTTTCAAGGATTGGCTAAAGATTTACAAGTATCTAAGCAAGGAAAGCAAGATTAGGGTTTTATGGAAAATTAGGGTTTTCTAGAGTTGCAAGCTTGGGTTTGGTTGCTAAACAAGTGTGTAGATCTTGTTGTTCATCACCACACATCATATTAAGGTTACCTAAAACCCTTTATGAATTTACAATTATGATTTTATGTGTTTATATGTTCTATTTAGCAATATCACCATTTAGGATATGTTTGACTTGTAAAAATGGATTTTCTTATAAACATGATTTTATAAACTTATATACATGTTATATGGATGTAAATATGGATCTTGGACTCTATTATATGTAAGACAAGTATATAATAAGTTGTGGAAAACTTATGGTATTTTATTAAGTTGAAAAAGTATATAAAACAAGTTTATATATATGAGTACCTAATTATTATTAAGGGGCTGTTTTGGTTCGAAATCCAAAGCATGGATTTTATGTTTTATAAAAATAGTACGTCTCATGACGATTCCAAAATGATAAGAAACTCGAAAAACCGATTTATAACGAAAAAGATACGACGATTTCAAGTTTACGTTAAATATATACTTTTATAAAACTATTTTTATAAAAATTACTATTCACCACAGAAACTTATATTTTTAAAACATCAATAAATCGATAAAACTTTTAAATACGAAGACGTGCTCGAAAGAATCGCTAAAAACGGAGTTAAAACGAATAAGTTACGACATTTACGAGATTTACGATAACTAAATCTATAAAAATAAATATATAACTGTTATGAACAGTAAAATCACTATTCATCAGAAAAACTCAAATTTTGAAAATGTTATATTTTGATAACTCGTCTTAATACGAAGGCGTGGACGTAAGAAACGAAAGAAACGGAAGATAAATATACACTAAAAAGCTGAATAGAGGTCCATACCATGAAAAGACTTCCACAAAATTCAGAAACAATGATTGAATATGATTAGCATTCGTATCTTTGAGAACCGAATGAATGATATTAGGGTTTTGTAAAAGATATGATGAATTCTGGATTTACTTTAAAAAACTATAATTAAGGAATGGATATGTATGAGGGCTTTCTAATGTTTTCGGTTGAATATCTAAAAGGGAATGCAATTGTCAATCACAAATTGTTGGTTGCTCCAATGGTTGAGCACTTTGTTTCTGGATGCACATACCTAGGTTCGAATCTTGCAACATACATATTTTTAATGTAATTTCCGAAAATTATACATACCTTAGGTGTGCCATGTCATCGTTTATGAGTGCCATGTCATCGTTGAGGTGGCATACAGTCACTAATTCATATTTACATACTCATAATTAGCCCCATATATAAGTTATATATATATATATATATATATATATACCAGTTGCAAAACCCGCCCGATGGGCGGGTATAACTTGTGATTATTGTTTTCATTTTTATTTTAGACTAAGCTTTTGGGGGGGGGGGGGTTTTTTTATATTCATCCACATACACCTCGAACATTGTTTCGAAACATTTAACGACACTAGGTAAAGAACCAAACAATTGACCAACCCACCACACCCAGCGCACCTTTCTGTAAATTACATAACAAAACCTATCTCCGAGAACCCCTTCGATTATTGTACCTAGACCACCCTTATATGACCCAAGTGGACTTGATCTGATTACATGTACCTGACTTGTGACTAGACTTGACTATTTGTCCCTGATCCGACATACATTTTTTAATACTGAACTATCACAACTGGATAATATAATTTGGAATATGCTTTAGCCGTTTAGAGTTTAAATGAAAATTTGTATTATGTGAATTGTTTTAGAGTGTTCGGGTAAATTCTGCTAGATCAGAAAGTAATATAATAAATTGCCAAAACAGGTATTCTCAAATTTGAGGCTATTGTTTCAGTTATAATACTGTTCTTTTCATATTTTTATGCCAAACAATTTCTTTTAGAAAGTTTTGTGGTTTATACTTTCAATAATTAAAATTACATATTAATAACAATGAAAATTATATTAAAAAGATGGGTAAGTGCGGCTACCCTACTATTATTTCTTTAACCAAGATTTTTTGATGTCCCAAGTAAGAAACTAATTATTTGACCCCCAGAAATATCAAAGAAACTATTATCAAGATCACTGTATAAAAATGCTAAAAACTAACTATCGGGATCTCATGTATCAGCAATCAGTTTTCAAATGCGCATCCAGAAACTCGCTCAACAAATAAGTAAAAAGGAAGCAGAAAGTATGTACCCTTAGCAACCATACAAAAATTGGGGAGAACTATCCAAGCTCAGAAGGTGTGGTCTTCCCCCGAGAGGCTCTCACACGAATATGCTTTGTCATTTCAGTTACCATTAGCATAGGAGAACCTTCGGCATTATCCGGGTTCCTCAAGACTTCTGCATCTAAAGCAAGAACTGCTTCACTTAAAAGCCCTTTATGGAATAGTTCATGACCTTCTCTCACAGGATCAAGATGCCGGATTAAGATCAGAGAACTCGTACACTCCCTTGAACTATCAATTTTCCGCTCCATAACAGCTTGCTCATTTAGATACCTATGACATATCATATCTATCAACAAAATCATTGTACAAAGATATCCATTAATTAAGTAATAGAAAACAAAAAAGTAAACAAATATTACCAAAAAAACTTATAAGAATGGATATGATAAATGATCAAGACTTACTCGTCATATGCACTGGCCCAATTATGAGCAGAATACATCTTCTTTAAATATCTCATCATTGATATTTAATTTACATTCAGCCAATATGTGGGTTTTCAAGTATGTATACCTGTTATGAATAAAAAAACACAAATAATTGAATATAAAAAACTATTAAACTTTGACCTAAAAGTAGGTTACCTGAAACAAAGAAAGTAGCCCGTGTAGACGGTGTTAACTACAATATATAAAAGTTTGGAAAACTTAGACTACAGCAAGTTCAGAGGATATTAACATTTACCACTCTACTTGTATTAATACTGATAGCATAAGTATAATAAGGGTAAAAATTATGAAAAAAGCATGAGAATCTTACATTAAAACACAATCTAAAACTGCGTCAGGAAATATGTATAAACCAAGCAGCTTATCATCCTCACAGGCCTGATAAAAAGTAAATGTGAAATTTAGCCATTTCTAATCGATCTCAATTAGGCTTATTTCTCTTTTTAAACATGTTATCAGTTAAGTTATGCTGCTGTATAAAAGTTACTTACGCTGAAGCACATTTCAGTATACTCTTGATTCCCTGCAGGAGTCAAGTATACCATCCAATCTGCTCTTTGTAGTCCATACCTACATATGGCAGAAAATTAGACGTAACAACGATATTATTAGTATACCGTCCATTCTGCTCTTTGCCACTCAAAATCATTAATCTTATAACAGAAATGACTAATTTATTAAAAAAAAGTGCACTGCCTCTCCGATGTTCCGTACATGTCAAAGTTCCCAGATTAAATCAAGTAGTATCCAACATACTTACGCTGTCAGATGCAGACATCATCGAAGTAGAAGTAGCAACCGTTGACACAAATGAAGGTTGGCTGCCAACATCGATTAATGCATCAGGTGGGTAGTCAAATGGACATTCTCGAGTCGCCACATTCTCTACGACACCAATGTCAGAAGCAAAGACATTAGATCCCACGTCATTCGCTGCACCACAAAAAAGAACACACACTAAAAACAAATATTCAAATCTCTGAATGCATACACAAAGCTAAATAATGAAATATGCAATTACTACCTGTTCAACCGTGGTTGAAAATTTGATTCTCTACCGCACATAAAAACCGTCCTATCCATAAAGCAATAAAACCATATTGTACCCTTATGCTAAAAACTGCTAGCAGCCATCTTATACGCATTTTTTGGAATTACCTTTATATCTAACCTAAAGCACATTTTCTTTAGTAAGTTTCTTTAACAACATGTACATACCTTTTCATCACCTAATCACATACGGTGTAATTTCCAAGTATCAAGACAAATAGTGTACATCAATGTTCTACACTATATGCAGGTTCATGAACGACGTACTTGTGGCCCATAGGTAAGCGAGTGCACCAATATATCTTGTCAGTAGAGAAGTTATTCAGTTCCTATAATTGTTTCACCATATACAAATACTCATGGATGGATTGGCTTTCAAGTTGCTTGATTTAGCTCGCTGCATAAACACTACCTATCAAGATATACCGAAGATTAGTTTTAGAACACGAGACCTTATAAGGGGCATGATAAATCAGGTCAAAACTTTGTTATAAATTAATTTGATATTTTTTAAAATGTGCAATAGATTGTTTCTCCTCTGTAAATTTTGATGCGAAAACATATCATTAATGTAAAATAACGTGAAGACGTATAATGAAGTATGTAAAAATGGTGCACTTACTCAACGTCTTTTATAACCTATGTCCTCTGTATCCTACCAACTGAATTGACTCGTACAACATTGCGAATGCCTAATAATACCCCTATGACATCTGACAAGTTCAATAATATATGTATTTAACATTAACATATTTCTAATTTATAATGTGCAAAAAGATTGTAAATAATAAACAAAAAGATACATACCAACTACCTAATGCTCTTGATATGGCGTGTTCACGTCTAAAGACGAGCGAATGGTTCATATATGAAGCCACGAATGTTTTCATCAAACTAAAAAATCCTAGTGACGTTGGTGTTCCTATAAAAATAAATTTTCTAGGTATGTGGCAATAGTGGTGACTTTTCACCATTCTCAGCAACTCCAAAATTAGATATCAGATAGCACAAGTTTGTTAACTATCATATTAGTTAAACAATTTAAACTATTTTAACCTAGCCAGCCTATGCCATAAAAAAAATGACAATGCACATATTTTAAGATGTAATCATAACATCTTGTGTGAAAGAGTGAAATCAGTTTTATAAACTGATTGAAGGGAAAAGGCTAAAAAGAAAAATATTTCCATAGCAATGCAATGCTTCTAATTAAATCACCTAAGTATCAATGTGACTTCAAAACACTTCTACTGACATGCAACGTGGAAACTGAGAACCCTTTTGCAGCTGGAAAATCAATAATTTTTCTGTACTTTACAGCAGATGTACCTTGTGAAGATTAATCCTTGCAGCTTCATCATATACTCAGTAATTGGTTGAAAAGCTTTGCAACCATTTGTTGAGCACCCACATAAAGAATGTATAAACTTGGCTGCAGCAAAGGATAATTTAAAAAATCAAACTAAGTAAGGCCTCTCAAACTGAATCGACTAACAATAACCTTACTGAAATTGACAATAATAATGATCACATTGTTCAAAGGATTTTCATGCAGAACACATTTTTTTATAGCATAGTACATCGACATTTGTATGAATGCATATATCTGAACGAAAGCTTACAATTGCTGGTTATAAAAATGAGTAAAAATTCATTCCAACAATCTGCAATAATTAAAAAAATTAATACAAACCAAGAAATGATTGATGAATTTCACATTCAAAGGTTCCCTCCCTAACATATGAATTATACAAGCAATCAATTATTCGCCTCAATTTTATTACTTGATCATCATACATCATACATATACATATACATTTCGAAATCAAAATGAAATGATAACAAAACTTATAATGTTTTACCACAAAAAAATTGATGATGATGATCAAATGATCAACAATAAACAACAAGACTTGATGTAGACTTCAAATCCAAGCTTAGTCTTTACTCCAAAAACACTTTGACCATCATTTTCTCTACCCAAATAAATTTTATAAAACCCAATTAACTTCAGCCCCTAAAGTGTACAAAATCCTACTTGAAAACCCTTTTTAACACTTCCAAAATGCAAGGATTATACTAGTTAGTCAATCTTCACTAGTGTGGTTAATTTGTTTTGATCTTTAAAATTTTGAAATGAGTGTTTGTGAGAGTGTTGGTGGCGTCAAAGGGGTAAGAGAAAGAGAAAAATGCAGAATTTTTGTTTCATATATGACTTGTGTGTGTGTGAGATGGTAAAGATGAGCCTTATATGTCTGCTTTAGACAGGGACATTGCACATGTGAAGTGTAAAGAGTCATGGCATGAATCAATGCCAAGGGGACACCTCCCCCCTTGGTGAATCTGCCCTAATGTGAGGGGTTATAAGTGGGTTGATTTTTTTTTTATATAAAAACTTGACCCACAATTTTGTAAATACGGGTATTATCAAAGTTTGATATTTAAAAAGGTACGATTTGTAGTCGTTTTTCGTAAAACGTAAAAATAGTACGAGACACGAAAAATAAAAATGAATGTAATAAAAATATTTCTATGACATTTTGAAAATATAAACGTCGATGTTTAACGTAGGATTCGTCGGTTCTTTGTAAACATCGCGTAATTTACAAATGTAAGCCCTAATTCTCCTGGTTAGTCGTGAGTTCATATCTCAACATAAAAATGAAAATTATAATTAATACTCGAGGATAAAATAACGACCTAAAATTGACGGATTGTTACAGTTATCCTTTCTTGGAACTCTCAGCAAGAGTTGAATTTCATCAAGTAGCTTAAAGTCAGAAGATAAGATAGGACATGCAGTGTCAGTAAAAAGAACATTATTCTTTTTGTCACAAATTTGTGACACACTAAACAAGTTATACTTAAGCTCCTTACAAAAAGTACACATTATCAAAATCCAATGTTTCTGTTTTGATTTTACCTTTTCTAGAAATTCTACCTTTACCATCTCCAAAGGAAACAAATCCACCATCATAATGAATATTTCTTAAAAGTATTTAATGCACTACTGTTTTTGTCTTTCCAAACACAGCATGCTGAGGCCTTAACAACATTAACCCCTTTTTCCTTATTTTCACTTACTACTGCTCTATCCCTAGCAGTAGTATCTTTTACCCTCACAGTATGTTAGGAAAATATTGTAAACAGACTTAATACTGTTAGTATTAAAGTTAAGTCTGTTAGAAATAGTTAGTACTGATAGAAGTAGTTAGTACTGTTAGTAATAGAAGTTAAGTCTGGTAGAGCAAGTTAAGTCTGCCAGCATTAACTTAAGTCTGACAGTATTAAAGTTAATACTGTTTGACCAGACAGTTAAGTCTGTTGTAATTATAGTAATAGTTATCAATTAGCGTTAATCTAGGAAGAGATAAGCATTATCTCTTAACGCGTTTAGGGTTCCTTAAGTCTATAAAAGGAACATAGAATAGTATTGTAAACATATGAGTTGATTGAGAATTTACAATCAAATAGTAATAGTAATAGCAAGTTTGATATTTGTTCTTGTGTTCATCTTGGTATAGATATTGATATTCCGCGTCAATATTTATATTCACAGTTATTGTCTCTCATAGTATCTTTGGATTTATTCAAAGGACTATAAGTCGTTTAAGGCTCATTGAGATCCTGTTTATAAGGACCTACAAGTGGTATCAGAGCCACCAAAGGGACTTTACACAAGATTGAACATAGATCAAAACCTTTATTCCACCAAATCAAATAATCATGTCTGGAAACGATAATTTTTCTCTTCATGATGATGAGGAACTTTCTCTTCATGATGATGCATCTTTGGATGGATCTGTACCAGCATCCAACAAAGGAGATGCTCCTGCTAAACCACCACAAATAATCACCACTAATACACTTTCAAACATTAAACTGCCTGTCCTTCAAAAAGATGTGTATTAGAGCATAGTACTCGTGTGGACTCTGGTAAAGTATAGTATTCGACTCCTCTTCGATATTTTTGTCAAAACTGAGTCCAAAACCCTTTACTGAGGGCGGCCCCCATACCACAGGCGGCCCCCTAATATATTTGGGACCGCCAGACATTATGGGACCGCCATCAGCAGACTCCCTTATTTTACACTTAGTCAAAAAAAATTCAAACCACAAAAACAAACACCCCTCTTCGTGCTGCAAGTGACGAACTCGACCAAAACCACTCAAAAACTCAAAATCACCCATTAAAACACAAATTGAAGATAAAATCAACACCTATAATCATTCACAACATCTTAGAGATCATCAATTGTAAGTCATTTAATCTATTTTCTTTCAATTTGAGTCTAGGGTTCATGATGAACACTAAATTGAATTGGTATTTTTCATTTTTTTTTCAATTTTGTACAATTAAGACTACTAGGATACAATGTATAACTGATATGCTTCCCGTAGATATAGGATTTGCATACATTAGTGAGCTTGTAGAAAAATTGATTTTGAACCAAAACCCCAATTTTATTTTCAAATCACTCACGTTAGGAACGTAATAAAATTGTTGTAATGTATTGTTAATACAACCTAAAAACGTTTTCAAACACATGCATAATGATCTCATGAACAAATTTCGAGATACATAATTCATATGTATTTCTCGACTTGTTTGAATGAGCAAAATCAAATTAAGGAGCGTTTGGATTAACTCTTAGGATTTTATATTTAGGTCGAGTTAATCGTTACTCCACATTTGTTACATCTAGGCACGCACTAGGCACGAACTCAAAATATCAACACATATTCAAAATATTAAAGTGTGACTTGATTGTTTTATTTTAGGTAACAATGCCTCCAATTACCTCACTAGATCATCAAAAGACCCGAAACTACATTCCACTCATATCAAATAAATTTAATCAACCTTTGAGAAACACACTTGCAAATCTTGAAAAACGATACTTTCATGAGGGTAGGGTTGTAAGTCAAAACTTTGAAAACATGAGTCATATCCGTGCCAAGTTTGAATCAATTCACTTTGATTGTTTGTTGAACTTAAATGAACAAATTGTTCCTCGTTTTGTTCTAGATTTCTATAGTCAACTAACTTTTGATTATAACTCCACGGGTCAATTTGTAGTCAACTTTGTTATACAAAGTAAGTCTTTCTCTCTCACTCTTGAGGGGTGGTCAAATCTTAAAGATACCGTTTAAAGGTCATGTATCACACACCGACATGTGGTCACTCGACTACTTGTCAATAAGTGTTCCGAGTAAAGGTTGTTATAAAACCACTCCTCCATCTCTAAGTGTCGTTAAGTCTTTCATTCAAATTCCTAGACAAGGTCAAGTCACTCGTACTAAAAACAAGAAAAACATTATCGTCGGCAAAAATGAAATCTTAACTCGCGAGATTCAACCTCATATGAAACCATGGGTTGATATCATTCGTAAAACGCCATTTGTCTGGGAGGACATAGGGATCATGTCTCCGCTTGTCTTTGTCACATGCTTTATTGCATTGAGACCTCTACTCCTTACAATCTAGCGTTTTTCATTCTCAAAAGAATGGAAAAGACTCGAAGCAAACCAAATGAACTTTTACCTTATAGAATGCTTTTGACTAGATTGTTTAAGCATATTGTGTCCATTTTTCCTGAGTAAGCATTCGATCATTACCTCGCACATGATTGAGCCATGCATCTGCTCGTTCCTCATTATGAGCGAAAGACGCAAGCGAATCGAGGCAAGAAAAGACCTCGTGAGTCAAATGCTAGCTTCTCCTCCACCACTCAAAATCATCCCTCTTCATCTCTTTCACTAGACGCCATAGTTGATGAAAATGATGATGACACATTTCATTCTAACTCGTCCTCTTCACCTTCCCAAAATGTCTCTTCTTCATCTAATGTTGTCCCTAGAGTCACTCAAAACGCTCCTTATGAAAGTCATTACTTGAATACCCATCTCTCCGAAACTATTAATCTTCAAACCCAACAAAGAGATGTTCACCGGGAAGGGTTAAGGTCAATTGGACAAGCTCTCAAGAACATGATGGTTGGAAGAAAATAAGTGTGTTGGCAAAACTACTATGACACTATTATTGTTATTATTATTATTATTATCATCTCTCGTGTTTAATACATTATATTTCTCTATTATTAGGACTAGGAGTAGCAAATTTTATTTGCATTTGACTTGAATAATCTTCTACATTCTATTAACTTTCTATGACTAGCAAATTTTATGATTACATGAGAAGAAATGCCAATACTTGCTAAATGATTTGTATGTTAGAATAGAACTTCATATTATTACTTGAACTATTTGATTCTTGAATATTGGTAAAAGCCAAAATCACTGGACTTAAGAAAAAGAGAAAACTGGAAATCTTCCTGCCTCTAGAAAACGGCCCCCTTATATACCCGGCGGCACCCCAATATATTTGGGACCGCCTGGTGATATGGGACCGCCACCGGGAGGGAAAGAAAAATTTTTCTGGTAGTGTGCATGTTAATACTGCTAGAGTCAATAGACCAGTATCAAACCAAACTTCATACAAAACCAACCCTAAATTTTCACAGGTGAATCTTAACAGTCCAAAGAAATGCTCTTCAAAACAAAGTAACTGTCAATAGACACTTTCAAGGTATACAACATTTCATGTCAATTTAAATATGCTGTTAAGGGCAATTTGGGCATGCTGTTAAGACTCAGCAGGTTGTGTTTGGAGAAATATTAATCACACTCTCCTACACCAATAGTGGACACAAACTCCCTGATTCATATATTAATCGATTTCTAGAGGTCCAAAGGAAGACCCAAGCCTATGAAGGGCCTGGGTCCCAAGAGAAAGAAAAACTATTCTCTTTTTGATTGTGCAGGATCACCACTGATGCATTATGGAGCATAGAGGTATTTTGATAGTGGCTGTTCTGGGCACATGACTGGTAACAGGGCCCATCTGAAGTTTAATCAAGAACTGATCCAATGACGGGATCTGTTTCTTTTTAGAGGAAGTAAATGTAGTTCAGTGGAAAAAAGGTTCTATTTGATTTGGAAATTTAGTTTTTGATGAAGTGGCTTTTGTTAAAAAGAACTTGGTACATTTTAATTATTTCTCCATATCCAGATTTTGTGTTAAAAAGCTAATTGTACTTTTTTTACTGAAAAGAGTATTTGGTGCTGTCCTCTTAATCTTCAATGATGCCTGATGCAATCAGGTCCCTTCTTAAAGTTCCTAGGCAAAACTCAACATGTATACTGTTTGATATAGAATAATGTTGCTTTCTTCAAAAAGGAACACTTGTTTATTAGCAAAAGCCTCATCTGATGAAGCTAACATTGTGGACAGGAGGTTAGGTCACCTAAATTTCAAAAACTAAATAAAGTTGTAAAGGATAATTCTAGTTAGAGGGTTAACCTTTTCCAAGAGTTTCTCAAAAATGACCAAAACTTGTGTTTGCTTGTCAGAGGGAAAGCAACACAAGGCCTCCTATAAGGCCAAGGGGGTATGACAGATAATGTGACCCTCCACATTAACACTACCTTGCTTAGCTTATTTTGGACTCCTACCTCTGTGAGGAGTATCAACCATGCAAGTTACGTCTAGTGATTACTGATGATGTTCAAGGTTTTGTTGGGTATTCTCTTCTAGCCAAGTAAGGATGCGAACTAGTGACCTCCTTAAGACTTTGTTTATCAGACCGATAGAAAACCAATTAATCTAAAAAGTAGAAAATCATTCGATCAGATAATGGGACAGAGTTTAAAAAACAGGGTTATGCTTGAGTTTTGTGCAGGACAAGGGTATAAAAACAGTGTTTAGTAATGCCAGAATCCTGCAGTGGGGTTGCGAGAGAATGAATACGGGACCCTGATAGAAGGCTGCTAGGACCTATGACTAGCTGACTCACACTTAGTGACATCCCCCATATATCTGGTCGCAGCGGGAATGGTAACAATGGGGTGCTACGTCAAAGTACAAACAAAATACAAAGATATTAGAAAAAACGACCTTATATGGACGTTAAAAATAAGATTCATTCATTGTCATTTCCAAAAGATCAGAGTTGTCACGTTAGGTCCATAGTTTGATAAAAAGACATAAGATTTTTATTAAGACAAAAGTTTCATTGAATTTATAAGAAAATCAGAGTCCCTTATAGATATCCGTCATCCGCGGCTCCCATCCAAGCTTATGCCTCAGCACTAGATTAAAAAACTTGCTAAATTTCAACAAAATTGTGAGTGAATTCATAGGTTTATCAGGAATTAGCGTGGACCACAAGATCGGAAGAATAGTAGATATGAAACACTTTCAATAGTCCAAAAACAGGGTATATTGCCCTAAGTCTGACACGAACTTAAACGTAATAAAACTGTATCCAAACCTGAAGTACTTGAGGTTTGTGGCCCCAAAACACGGTAAGATGTTACAAAAACTCTACGATTTTTCTCATAAGTGTGCCAATCCTACGTAATTTTCTCTGAATGTTAATGCGTCATATGGGTCAACTAGAAACCACAGCCTAGACGGGGATGGTCAAGGTCCGATTAGATCTATCCATAACATAGCGTATACCAGCAGGTAATGACGGTTCATGAATAAAAGGGATATTAGTGGGCAGAAGAGAACTTAGGCAAAAATCTTTGGTATTCATAAGGCCTTTGTCCAGCCATACAGTTTTGAAAACATCTGTATCTGTGTCCAAAGAAATCAGCATGTAATAACTCCCCCGAATTTATAAAAACCAAGTAGGAGGAAAAGGGGCTACGATACTCACCTTGAGAGATTGGAATCAATAAGTATTCAAATAGAAAAAGTGCGTCTACGAGAGGGAATTCCGAAGGGCAACCTAATCCATTATAGGTTCGATATAAGTACTCAAACATTTGCGTTTATATTATAGGTCGTAGAGTCATCTCTATCGTTTCGGGCTATCATAATTAAGGAGGTCGAGTAGTGAACGTATGAGAAGCTAGGGACACTTTAAAATCGTAAATCCAAACAAACTCGTCGTACGCCACCCGAAGAGGGCCTCTATTATGAAAAACTCCTAGTAATATAGTACTTTGCTTAACATAATACAAACGTATGATTTATATAGGTACATCACCGTCTACTAGTTGTGCGAATTATATATTTAAATTGCATTTGCTAAATATTATTCGTGTATTGGAACTCGTATAATCGAATATATATAATTCAATTGTCTTTGTAAAATACTATTTTATAAAGTTTAAGGGACATGTATTATAATATTATATAAATGGATTCTAAAAATGTTTCGCAAAATTTATTTTTAAAAACGAACCAACACTTTTCAATCAGGAATTGTGCACAAGTTAAGAAAAATAATGCGTAAACTTTATCGTTTTAAGCTGTTTCCTTACGTTTCATATGGCCCACAGTTCGGATTAGTCGAGTTATCAAAATATAATCATTTTAAACATTTTAGTTTTACTGATGATAGTGATTTTTACTGTTCATATAAGTATTACTTATTTTTATAGTTTTTTGTTATCGTAAACTCGTACAGTCGTATTTTATTCGTTATTACGCTCGTTTTAACGATTCTTAGCTGAGTACGACTCGTAATTAAAGTTATATCATATTTTGATGTTCTTAAATATATCACTTTCTGTAAGAATAGTAAATTTTATAAAAATAGTTTTTATAAAAGGATTTCTCGTCGTTAAACTCGTAACTACGATATCTTTCGGTTATAAATCAGTTTTTTCGAGGTTTCTTATTCATTTTGGAATCGTCATGTGGCGGTATTATTTTTATGTTAATGTCAAAACCCGGTATGAAGTTCGAAAATCAAATCACCCTTTTATTATCCAAGTGTGTTCATTTATAAAGAGTTTGTTTTATTAACTTTATAAACCCTAATTTATACATAATCATGTTTATACTTATAACAACTATGTCAAATATTTATTTAATCCATTTTTTCCCATGATATATATATAATAATATGAAATAAGAAAAAGTGTGTAAATTCATAAAATCAGTGATAATTCGTTTTACATTTTAAAAATCCTATGTGGTGATATATATAATTATATAAAACATGTAAACATATAAAAATATGAAAGTTAAAGACACTGAAAGTTTCTATAGTAACCTTATTATGATGTAAGATGATGAACCAAAGTATCCTAAAACCCTTGTTTAGATATAAAACATCTAAACCCTTGTTTAGATATAAAACCCTAGTTTCACTTTTCTTGATTAATACTTGAAAAAGGTAATCCAATGCTTGGAAATACCTTAGAATATCTTAGGATGGATGTGTATAGAAGTGTATGGGTTGTATAAAAATTGATATGGGTTTGTGTGGTGGTGTGCTTGATGCCGTGAGCTATATAGAGCAAAAAGGGGATGATTGTTTGATTTTTACTAAGTGTGGAAGAGTATGTATGCATCTATGAGATAATACTTGCATTATATAACACTTTCAAAGGTCAAGAGTCAAGGAAACATTCAAAGGGACATGGTATGGTCTTGGGGATGGTCATGGTCATGGTCATAAGTCAAATAGACAAGGTATGGGCTAGGTATTAATGAAGTATGGTGTTCTTTTGACCATATGGAAGAGTTTCCTTGTATTTCTTGAATCAATGGCCATAATTTCGGCATACAAGAGATGTATATGATATATTTGAGTAAACTTTGTGTATTGGGTATAAAAGTGGGTATTTGTTGAAGCGTAGAAAAGTTTTGGTGGTTCCGGGAGTGCCTAAACGCAATTTATCGCGAAACGTATACACTTTACGTATCCGATAAAAATAAAATGAACAAAGTTAATAATTATCCTCAAAATAATTACTTAACCCTTGTTTGATGTAAACATTTAATTGTTTGATGCCCGTTTATATTGAACGCTAATTTTTAGCTTACGCGATTTAAACTTAATTCATGAAATGTAAACGCGTACGAATAAAATAAAATAAATAGTGAATTTTAATAGCGTCTAAATGACCACAACGAAACATGTTACAGTCTCCCCGGTTAAAAAAAAAGAAGAGCTTGTCCTCAAGGCTCAAGTTGCGGCACTTAGGTAAAGTACGGTTTCGAGTAAAAATAAAAAAAAAAGATTCGGAATTTCTTTCGAAAAATGTGATGAAAAAAAAAGAGGGAAGAAATTATTAATATTATTATTTTTTATAATTAACAGTGCCCCAACGGTCGTGAGACAGTAACTGAACAGTAACCCCCACGGTTTTACTTTTCCTCCTTTTTCTACAAAATTTTCTTTCTCTATTTCTCCATACAACACTTAATCTTTCACTTACATTTTCTCTTATCCAATCCTCAAAAATGTTGCACATCATCACGATCTTGGCGATGGCGACCGCGATAGCACTCGGCATTTATCTTGCCTACTTCCCATACGAAGAAGGATCTCAGTATTTGGCCTTTATTCTAGCAATTCTCGTGCCGGTCATTATCCTTGCTATTGGCGTGGATCTATGCTTGAAGGACTAGATATTATGGTTAGGGGAGGGTTGAAATAAAACTTGTATTTCCTTTATGTCCTTATGTAATCTTATTTCTAAGATAATAAACGGATGTTGTGGCAACAAATTTATTTGTTATTTTCATTTATGTCTTTTGAATATTTCGTTACCATGCTTAGTAACTCGTTTGCATTTCCTTTTTAAATGACTTTAACTTGAGCGTTCAAAATTAGTGACGTTTTTTTTTTTGAATTTATATAGTAAGGTGACGATGTTTTCACAATACATTACTTTGATAGATAATTCGAAATCATTCGGTACAACAGAAATTTAAGCAAAAGTACAAAAGAAATTTAGACGAAAGTTCAAAAGAAATTTAAGCGAGAATTCCTAAAGGGATAAAGTCTAAGCATTGATATCATCCTCCATGTTGTTAAGGTTTTGATTGGTTTCTCCTCCTACTAAGGCATGCACCATTCCGGATGATATGAGTAATTATAAATTAATCAGGATAGTCGATATTTATATAATTGATCGATAGAAATAGATACTGATATGTCAAAAGATAGACGTAAGAG
>BQNB010012017.1:0-78634 GCA_026074375.1 Tanacetum coccineum
CATGTGCTAGAAAAAGTAAGAACGAGAACATGGGAAAGAAACTGATCAAAAATATATGTTCAAAAAGAATTGCCAAAACATATAAAACAAACAGAGTAGAAAAAGACAAAAATGTCAAATGAATTGCTTGTTATCTAATATCTCAATTGCATTCATTCAGTAATCATCATGGCACAACAACAACATGCAGCTGATGTTCATCCAGATGAACTGTGTCCTAAAAACAAAATATATGATCTTATAGATGTTAACAAGAAGGTTGATCTTGATCATATGCAATGTCCACCGAAAAGCAAAATTCTGACGAACATCATCAAGAATCATCCATTACGATTCAGCATTGCAGCTTCTTCATCCGTACCATGGATTTATATGGCACAGTTCTGGCATACTTTGAAAGAAGACAGATCAAAGTATAGGCTCAAGTTTATGTTGGACAAGAAATAACTTAATCTTACACTGGATGACTTCAGAACAATCTTTCATCTTCCACAAGCAACTGACAACAATCATAATTCATTCGTACCACCACCATCATTTTCTGAAATGGTTCCATTCTACAAACAAGTATTAGAATTTACAATAGAGCTGAAGACACCATCAAGTTTCAAGACAACTGGTCTTCTGCAGCCATCCCAAACGTTATGCAAGATATTCTCCAAATGTTTGACAACACGTGTCACTGGATAGGATCAACCGCCATTGCAGATAATGCAAATGTTGCATTGCTTTGTCAACAATATTTATGTAGATTATGCGGAGTTACTATGGGAAGGACTTTACTATTCGCTTCATCATCCAACATCTTCGATTCCATATCCAAGATTTACAAAGATCATTGTCAGTCACTACATGACTATCTTTCCTGACATCTCAAGACGTGCTTGAGACATGTATCACAACTTGCAAGATGATGATATCATGAAGAATATTTTTAACTCATGAAGACACAAAAACAAAGTTGGAATGCAGATACCAGCTTGGATGATCACTGATGAAATGAAGCAAACGGAGCATTATTGGATGTGTACAGAGGTGTTTAGGATAGATGTTCCTCTGACTCAGTCACAACCGATTGAGTCTACCCACGGAACGCATAGGACAACTAGCGCCCCTAGGTCACCTAACCCTGATAAGGAAGCCGCAGAGTCAAGTGCTCCAAGATGATCAACTGTGATTCGTCTTCGTATTCCTGAAAGGAGATCCACACGTCTTACACCACCAGCTCCAGTGCCAACTATTGACAAAGCAGATGAGATGATTTTACAAGATACATTACAAGTTAGTCTTGCTGAGCATAAAAGTCGTTAGGAGTCAGAAAGGCAGAAGAAAAAATTGGCACTGGTTTGATGACACGTTGCTCTGAAGAACTGAAAAGATGGTGGATGATAAGAGAATAGGTTGATGATATTTCAATCCCTAGGAAATGATGAACCAAAAAATCTCGCAACTAAGGATAGAGCCCAGGAGTAATAAGGAAAAGTCCGAAGGTAGAGATTACTAGTTACTAAATATAAGGAGGTAGAGATTACTAAAGTAACTCTAGTGGGATGATTACTAACGTTGTTATACCAGTTAATGTAAATGATGACGATGAAGAAATAACTGATGAGGTGTATGAATTAAAGAGAAGGGAGAAAGGGAAACTTGTAGATGGAGACATGAATTACCAATCCCCACAGCCACTAATTAGATCTCCTGAGTATCATATAATGCCCGTATCTTCGGATACCGAGAAACTCCAGGAATTGACGGATACTCCTCATACTACATCATCATTAAGTTCACCTCATAAAAATTAGCTAAAACGAATCGACTTCTATCATTGTTCAAGACAAAACCTACTCGCTTCAAACGCTACAAGAGCTTCTTTCATGAGTTACAATGACGTTATGGTTACTTGTTTGCACATCTACGGGCGAGGTTCATGCCAAGAAAGTCATTCAATACACTTGCTGATAATCTTCATGATGTAATGTTGAACATTACCTACATGTAGGCAAACCCATTAAGGATGCAATGTTCTGAACAAGTTCAGAATCAAGTTCTAGTATAGTAGAAGGATTGATTCTGGAGAGGCAAAAGGCTAAAGAAGAGACGGAAAGATTGATTGCTAAAGCTATTATGCAGGAACGTAGAAATATTCAGGCTCAAATCTCGACACAAATTGAGAATGCAATTGCCAATGTCATTCATTCTCAAGTTGAGGCATCCGTACGTAGTTATATGTCTGGACATATCTTCATGTTCATTCCGGACTCAATCACAAACATCCAACCTGTTCCAGATCAACAAATCAAATGTAAATCTGCTATGAAAGCTGATCCTCAATTGCAACAACAAGACATAGCAATATGGTTGGCTCTCCAGATGAAGTTTGAAAGAAATACAGTACTACAAACTGCATGTAGAACTCCTGCCATTCGCCCAAGAGATCAGGACGATCCTTATGATATGCTCATCCCTGAGGGGGAAATAAGTGCAAAGCGGGCAGAAGACATCGAGTATGAAGCTTATGTGTCTGGAGAGGTCGTCGCCTGGACAAGTTTTCAAGAGGAACAAGCCTCCATCCAACTTTAGAAATCAAGAGCAAGATGATGGTTTTGTATTTTGGACTGACTCTTATGCTTCAGATGATGATGAAATACCAACGAAGCAAGTACACAAGACATTATGGAAGAAGTATCGCTGACCATTGATGAAGCTAAGATGAGAAAGATGACTGATGAGATGTTGAGACAGAAATGTACTTCAAGAGTGAGCATCATAATACATTGATCAGATGAAGTATTTCTTACTTTCTTAAAAGTGACATTGTCTGGAAAGTAGAAAAGAAATTCTTGTCTCTCCACATCCACGAAAGACCACACCATTAGTTCATAGCTGTCAAAAAGATCCTGAAGCTCCAGCATTATCTCTGATTAATCAAGACCTTTTGTATTTGAAGAAAGGAAATTCTGGACCCGAGAAGATAGTATTGTCACTTCACAAGTTTCCAGCAATTATCTTCAACGATGATGATATTGAAGAACGAACTTCCAGATGGGTGAATAAGTGTGTAAAGAAATTCAATCCTTATGCTCGATATGGTGTTGAACATTGGAAGAATCCTCATGCGAAGATCTTCTACATAAGGAAACAGAAAGAGCCTGGAAAATCAAAGGAAGAGATTTATTCAAACTCAAAAATCGTTCAAGTCATCAAGACATATTGGGAATTGGGTCATGAACACAAGTTTATCACAAAGATTGTTGCAAGAAGAGCTAATGATTGCATTGTATCAATTACCGAGCCTGATTACAAGAATCTTAACAAGAACGATATTGAGGACATATACTTGTTGATTATGAATGGCAAGGTACCGGATTATGCAGATACAGGATTGCTATGGTCTTTATCGGTATTCATTAGAAGTACAGTGATATGGGAAAGAGTGCATGACTTCTAACATAGAATTAAAAGCTATCAACAGAAGGTTAATCTCGCTACACCAACAATGACTTTCCTAGGAATTGAAGATCATTAAATGTTATCTATCATCTATGAGCCTGTGCATGGAATTATTTACAAGAATAGCAAGAAAGAGAAATGAGTGATGAGACATTCAGAGATCCATAAGTTTTGTGATGCAACGTTAAATAGAGTGTTAGAAGGTCTGAAGAGTTATAATAACGATGTCAAGTATGGGTATGTACAAAAAGATCTCACTAAAGAAGAAGCATAGTATTTGAAATTGTTTGAAGAAAGAATAAAGCATCGTAGACAGATGAGAAGATAGGAGATGTTCATAAATGGAAGACCACTTGGACCACGAAGAGAACGCCCTGAATAATCGACCCTTAGGGGGAGATTGTTAGGATAATTAAAAGTGTCGATTATGTGATTTTGTGTTATTTAGTTATTAGTCTTTTTATTGTTAATGTCAATGTAGTTTGTAATAAGGTGTATTATGCTAAAAGAATGAAATAGCATAATTACTAAAGTCTAGGGATTAGAAGTGTTAAGTTAGGAAAATAAAGGAAGGGAAGCCTCCTTCCCTCACCTATAAATACTCCTCTAATCTTCATTAGAGGGTGATGCTTTGTAACTAACTCTTCTATTTTCCCTTCATTTTTAATATCATTTGAAATTTAAATACTTGCCATCCTCTATTATTCTCTCTGTGCTTCCATGATCGATATGTTTGATTCAAGATAAACGAGACCTATTACTTTACCTTTTAATTATGAGCTTAGTTAGACCAATAGGTGACCCGTATATGTTTCAACAAGTATGTTCTTAATTAATTGGTAAAGCCTCGAATAGTAGACTACCAGTATATAAAACACTGTCAAGCAATAAGTGGGTAAAGTCCCGATGGGCTAGGGTTTTGACAGGATCACCACTGCTTGATTCCTTAAGATAGATTATAATTAAACTAAAGGATACTTTATGCGGATGCGTTAAGTATGACAAGATTAATCGTGTCTAGGTCTTAGGATGATGTCCCGCCTAAGTCTTAAGAATGATATGCCGCTTCGAGATAAGTAAATCATTGCACTAAAACAAACAAACCAACACTTAACTGGATTTAATATGGCTAATACGGTTTTCCATCATTTGGCTTGTACCGCTTTTCTATCTTTTGATTTTTTTTCTTGCGTGTTTATTGTGTATTGAATTGATTATTGTCACCACTAAACCTGTGCCAGTCTCTTAGGCTAAAAACCCCCCCATATCATTAGAAAACATATATAGCATAGGTTTAACGAGTAATTAGAACTAACATAGACTAATTAGATTAATTAAAATACTGATAAAATATAGGATTAATTTTCACGCTTAGTGTTCGACACCCTTCTTACCACGAAACTCTACCCGATCGGGTACACTGCCCGCTAAAGTGTTGTTGTAGGTTTGCTGGCTAAATATAAATGTAAAACTTGGTAATCAATAAATTGACCCTACATAACAGCACATCACGATGACCTTGGAAAGATGAAACCTAAAGCAGACATTGAAATCTTTATTGGATATTCGAAAACATCCAGAGGGTTTTGAATATATAATAGATGAACCAAGAAGATTATGGAAACCATCCATGTCAAGTTTGATGAGCTTACAACAATGGCTTCTGAACACGACAATTTAGAACCCGTTTCACTATGATTCATTAATGATGATTCATTAGTCGAATCCATGAATACTCCATCTAAAGAGGATTTAGATAATTTGTTCAGGGCAATGTACGGAGAATACTTTGAGAAGAGGTCTTCTGAAGTCTCCATCATTACCAGTACACAACAAGTTCACAATCATGAAGACTCACCTTTGACATCTTTAATTATCGTTGAAGAACATGAGGCTCATCCCATTGTAACTACATCCAAAGAACAAACTTCTTTAATCTTAATGAATAAGGCTGATGAATTAAATCAAGAAGACTCTGCAAAATTTGATGGGAATACGTTATTAACTCCATATGATGCTCCAAACTTTACTAAAGCCGAGTCATCAACCATAACTCTAGATCCATCGAATATGCATGAGTTCCACCAAGTACAACCCTTAACACATATTGTAACGACCCAAACCCGTATTTGGGACAAAAAGCTCATCCTTTGGAACTAGTAATTAGTGACCGCCCATACCAAACCTGTGATGACTAAGAAAAACAAATACTTCATATTGAATTCTGCAATTATGCATGTCATAGCAAACATCATAATATAACCTGTCGACCAAAAGAACCCCAAAAGAACCATGATGCAGATCATAGATTCTTTGGAGGATAGATCTATGCAAGATGAGCTACACTAATTCAATAGACTGGACGTATGGGAACTTGTTCCTAGACCAGATGGAAAGAAGATAATTGCTGTCAAATGGCTCTGGAAGAATAAACATAATGCAAAAAATATTGTTATTCGAAGAAAATCTCGTCTTGTTGCGAAGGGTTACAAGCAGGAAGAAGGCATAGAGATTTTGAAGGAATCATTTTTCGCTTTTATTTCGCTCACTTCTCACATCAGAAAACAAAGTTATGACCCCCACGTTGGGTCGACTTGAAAGAAAGCCGTCAGGATTTCGTTGCATAATGCTGCTCATAAAAACTTCACTATATTCAAGATAGATGTTAAAATAACAATGTCAAAATGGTCCTATTAAAAAAGGAAGTTTATGTAGCCAACCTGATGGATTTTTGTCGATCCGAGTTTCCCAACCAGTGATATAGGTTGAAGAAAGCTCTATACGGTCTCAAACAAGCTCCACGAGCATGGTATGATAAACTATCTTCACTCCTGATTGAACACCATTTTACTAAAGGTATTGTTGACCCGACTTTGTTCACAAGACGTCTCGGGGAAGACATATTACTTGTCCAAGTATATGTCGATGACCAAAAAGTCATTTTTTTTTTCTTTTTGGGTTTTACAAATCCAATTTTTCTCCAAAACGATTTGGCAAATGTAATTGAAAAATAACTCGAGATTTTATGATTGGTGAACTAAAGTTCTTTCTCCATCTAGGTAGAACTTCAAGTTCACATTATGACAGACTCCACCCTGTGACATCATTCGACTTTATCAAGGTCCACAATATGCAATTGATGCTTTTAAAGAAAACAATGGTATGATTATTGTGACTGTCCAGTTGGTGACACATGAAATGCCAATTGACACTAAAAACTAACTAGATGTATCTTTATTATTTTAGTTATAGGGCTTAGGGGCAACTTTATATAGGGCAACACCTCCTTCTAGAGGGCACTACAATAGTTTAGGGCACTCCTACTGATCAAACGACTTATCTTCGAATGATTGGAGGGCTCATTTATCTACCAGCGATTGTTGACTCTGGAAGACCCAACAATATTTTTTGCTTTGCTTTTGAGCCCCTTACATTTTGTTTGGTGCTCCTTTATCAGGCATGCAAGGCCTGTCCTAATCCTAAGATCCCCCCCTAACGGTCAAAAACCCAAACTCACCCTCAAAAGGTTCAGAGGGATCATTTTGGTATACCTAAGAAGACAATCCCTTAATAAACATCATATGGGGCTAGAATATAATGGAACCGCAAGGATATTTGGATTTGAACTATTGACAACTTTAAGCCGTTACGGCCAGGCCGCACGACGCCCCATGCGCGTCCCGCAGCTGCTAGGAACCAGCCCATCAAAAGGCTTTCACACATTTATTTTTTTCCTTTTTACATCGGAGACAGCCTCGTGAAGCTAGCTTCCAAAAAAAAAGCCAAGATTTACTTCTCGGAGTGCGACGGTGACCATTCAGCTTGAAGCTAATATGTCTCATTGTCTGCGGTTGTAGGCAACACGAATGTCCAATATCTGGAATGGCGACACTAACAACCTTACACACTACATACTATCCTAACAAGACTCCTTAATTTTTGATACCCTACTAACTTCAACTGAATATGGATACAAATACAATAAAAACAATAAATACCGATGTAATTGCGATTTCATAAAAGAGCGATTCATCGATATCTCATCTCATGCAAATCCGGTATTACATTCGAAGTACCAAAACAGACATTAGATAAATCTCCCAGTATCATTCTTTTATTAAAGAAACACCAAATAACAGTTTGAAAAAAAAAAAAGGGAACGGATGGAATTATACTTTGTTACTATTTTGTCGGAAAACTTAATAACCCAACATTGATGTGGATCATTTTACCAAAAGAGCAACTTCTCCCATAAGAAAACTGCTTTGATACTTATTCAACATCACAATTAGGATGAATGTAAAATGACATTGACCAAAAAAAACAGAAAACAGTTGTCAAGTATGGAAAAAGTTTATTATCTATCCATCACCATCCTTCCTTCTAAAAAAGATCTTACAATCAAATCATGTAAATTTAAAATTTTTTTTTCAAAAACAAAATACAAAATTAAAAAAATAAAAACTCAAAAAGAAATTCTTTGATGTTTTCTTTTTTAAATCAAAAAAAAAAACAATAAATCAATACACATACAAAAAAAATGTAAAAAAAAAACAAAACAAAAAAACATAATTTAAAAAAAAAATTAAAACATGAATAACCAAAAATGTTTTCTTCTTTTTTTTTTCTTTTTTTTTTTTTTTCCTCTCTTTTTTTTTCTTTCTTATCTCACTTTAAAAGACACACATGTTTTTTTTTTTTTCTTTTCTTCTTCTTCTATGATTTTTTTTTTCCCCCCCCCATCTCAAATCAGATTCATGATTTGATATTTTTCAAAATCCAAATTTCTTTCTTTTTCTTTCTTCCCTAAAAAGCCAATGAAAACCGATCATGCAATGCGGGGGCAGCGGGGGCGAGCTATTGCTCACCAAAGTGTTCTCCCCCCTTGTTCCTTGTCAAAAACATGTGTTATTGTAAAAAATATACTCACTTCACCCCCCCACATACTTCCATTCTTCAGCCAAAACGTACAAAATCAAACCATCATCACACACAACCTTCCAATTATACCTGATTAAAAAATTTTCAAAAAAAAACGTTTTCAAAATCCAATAAAAACAATGATAATCTTGAAATATCTGATAATTTTTTTTTTTTTTTTCCTTCTTTTCTATTTTTTCTTTTTTTCTTTTTTTTTTTATTTTTTTTTTTTCTTTCCTTTTCTAGAAAATTAGTTGGTATATTTTCGAGGGGGGGAGGGGTGGAGGGGTTCATTTTTCTTTGTGAAAATCCCACTGGTTCCAGGACTTTTAAATAAAAAAAGGAAAAAGAAATAATCCCATTAAAGGACTAACTGTGCAAAGGGATCATACTCCAAGGGGAGTTTTGAGCGAACAAAAAAAGTTTTTAACAAAAATTTTTGGTATAAAAAAAACTACAAAAGGGAAAGGAAAGGGCTAAAATCTTTCAAATAAAATCTGTCACAAATATTTTTTTCGAGTAAGAAAAAACCTGAAAAGTTTTTAACAAAATTTGGTATAAAAAACTACAAGGGCTAAATCTGTCACATATTTTCGGAAGAAAAAACTCCAAGGGCTGAAAGTGTCACTTTTAAAACTCTAAATTCGATCGGTATAAATAGAAAATTAATTTCATTTTTATTTTTTTATCGTTCCGAATTTATTACCGAAAAAAGAGGGTTTTTGATTTTTCGACAAGCAAGAGTCTTTGAGTTCATAACAACGATTACAACCTAATCCACTTCTCAAACGTAAGTATCTATCGGTATTACAAGTTTTGAAAATAATTTTTGATTATGTTCTTGAGTTCGAATTTAAATTCGATATAATTAGGGTTCCTGAAATTGGGGGTTTTTGAAATTAATGATAGAAAACGTGTATAGATGATATTGATAATGTTTGTGCATGATTGATTGAAATAAATGTTGCTTACACTCTGAAAATCACAATTTTTGACATATGGACTTGTTATCTGAGAAAACATCGGTTTCAATAAGAAATGGTAGTCAAATTGCCCAGTTGTCCATGTGTTGTCTCTTCTTGTGTTGCAGGTAGTTCAGATCGTTCTGTGGGTTGTTGACAGCGGTTGTTCAAAGCATATGACGGGTGATCGGTTACTATTGAGAAATTTCATTGAGAAATTCATGGGCACCGTTCGCTTTGGAAATGATAATTTTGCACTAATCACAGGCTATGGCGATTATATACATGGCAATATCACTATTTGTCATGTATATAATGTTGAAGGTCTTGGACATAACCTTTTTAACGTTGGACAATTTTGTGATGAGATTTGGAAGTGGCTTTTCATTCCAATACATGTTACGTACGAAATCTGCAAGGAGATGATTTGCTCACAGGTGGACGTGATTCCAATTTGTATACTATCTCCATTTTTGACATGGCTTCTTCTTCACCCGTTTGTCTCATGTCCTAAGAAACTTTAACAAAAGGCATGGTTAGCAACGAAAGCCCGTCAATCTTATTTTTGGTACCATAATACGATCTTACCAGACTGATTGTTGACGGTTCTACCTAAAGTTCCAATATAGATAGGATCACCTTTGTTCTGCTTGTGAAAGAGATAGCAAGAAAGCTTCTCATCCACCTAAATTGGTTCCAAGTGATCATTCCAAATTGGAATTACTTCATATGGATTTATGCGGTCCAATGAGGGTAGCTTCGATCAATGGAAAGAAATATATTCTTGTGATAGTGGATGATTACTCTAGATATACATGGGTTTATTTTCTTCGCTCGAAAGATGAATACTCCATGAGTCATCAAGAAATTCATTGCTCAAGCTCAATTGAATTACAAAGCAAAAGTTTGTAAGATTCGTACTGACAATGGTACTGAATTCAAAAACACATCTCTTAAAGCTCATTATGAAAAGTTAGGCATCATGCAACAATTTTCAATCGCTCGAACACCTCAGCAAAATGGAGTAGTTAAAAGACGTATCGTACTCTTGTGAGGTCTGTCGCCACCAATGGCTTATCTTTTCTCGGTTACTTGATTTCTTTTGGGCTAAAGCAGTGGCTACAACTTGTTTTACTCAAAATCGGTCAAACATCCATACACGATACAACAAAACACCTTATGAGCTATTACACGATCAAAAACCGAATATTGCATATTTTCATGTGTTTTGTCATTGTTGTTATCAACAAATGACGCGTGATCTTGGAAAAATGAAACAAAAACAGAACATTTGGGGTGTTTATTGCTTATTTAGAAACATGAACAGGCTTTCGAATTTATAACCGACGGACCAAAATGATAATGGAGACTATTCATGTTAAGTTTGACGAGCTCACAACTATGGCTTCTAAACACGACTGTTTAGAACCCGAACTTCAACGATTCAACAATCATAATTCATCAGCAGAACCAATGAATACTCCATCCAAAGAAGATTTGGATAATTTGTTCGGTCCAATGTTTGAAGAATGTTATGAGAGAAATCTTTTGTTACAACATCTATCCGCTGCACAACCGACCAAGTTCATGAGACTCACCCTTCCACATCTTTCAAACACCCCCCCCCCCCCAACCCAAAAAAAAAAAAAAAAACACAACACAACCAAAAAAACACCCCACCCAAAAAAAAAAAAAAAAAAAAAAAAAAAAAAAAAAAAAAAAAAAAAAAAAAAAAAATCATTGTTGACACGCATGAGGCTCCTCTTGTTGTCACTACATTTGATGAACAAACTTCTCCAATCTCTTTAACCGAGGCTGATGAATTTAATCCAGAAGACACTGTTGATTTTAATGGTAATGCACAGTTTGTTCCATATAATCCTCCAAGTCATGAGGAAATTAAGTCATCTACAACGGCTCTAAACCATCAAATGTGCAGAATTTCCTCAAGGGGGGTTTTTACAACCCTCAACCTCACATTTTGACAAAAGATCATCTTTTGACCAAGTTATGAGTGACCATCCAAACCTGTCATGGATCATCACGGTTTACATACAGATTTGAAGTTTGCATGTATGCATTAACCGTTAGATATTGAACCAAAGAATATCAAAGGAAGCAATGTGACCACAGTTGGATTGAGTCTATGCAACGATGAGTTGAATCAATTTGAGAAGACTTTAAGTTTGGGGGGTAAAAAAAAAATTTTTTCCGGTTTCACGACAGAAGGAAAGAGTATATTGCTCTCAATGGCTTTGGAGATAAGTGTGTATGCTGAATATTATTGTGGTTCGGAACAAAACTCGTCTTGCGGCTAAAGATATAAGCAGGATGAAGGCATTGATTATTGATGGTCATCTTGCTCCTGTTGCTTGTCTTGAGGCACTGTTAGGATGTTTATTGCTTTATGCCTGCTCATATGGAATATCACTATCTTTTTTATGGATGTCAAAAACTGCGCTTTCTCAATGGTCTTTTGAAAGAAGAAAGGGGGGGGGGTCTAAGTCAGCAACCTGAAGGGTTTATTGATTCCTGAATTCCAGATCACGTTCTGCAGGTTGAAAAAAGCTCTTACGGTCTTAAAGCAAGCACCTCGTGCCATGGTATGCCAAAACTTGTCTTCTTTTCTAATTTAACATTGGGTTCACTTTTTTTTTTTTTTATTTTTTTTTAAAGGTTTATTGACCCGACTTTATCACTGACATCACGGGGGAGGAGACATATTAACTTGTTCACGTTTATATGATGAATTATTTTTGGATTTACAAATCCGATTTTCAAAACGTTTTGCAAATCTAATGAAAAAATTATTTTGAAATGTCAATGAGGTAAACTAAAGTTCTTTTTTGGACTTCAGTTCATAAATCTACCCTTAGGCCATATTTATAAGTCAGTCACATATGCAATGAATTGTTAAGAAAACTTGGTCTGGATGAGTGTGGTCTCCATGGAGTAACCTATGGCAACTAAGAGGCTGGATGCTGATTACAGGCACTCATATTGATCAAACGAATTATCGTCGTATGAAGGAGGCTTATGTACCTAATAGCAATCGGAAACCCCCCCCCTAGCATTGCTTTTGCTACTTTTGTATGTGCTCATTATAAAGTACGTTCTACGGTCAACCAACCTCGTAAGAGTTTATAACGGGATCTTTCGGTACCTAAGACAGTCCTATAACATGGGACTATGGTATCCGAAGGATTCCGGATTTGAACTAATTGCCTATTTAGATGCGGACCATGCAGGATGTAAAGATGATTCGTAAAGTACACCAGGAGGATTGCAATTTCTAGGTGGAAAGCTCATGAGTTGGAGTTCAAAGAAAACAAAGATTTGTACTGCGATGTCTACTGCTTGAGGCTGAATATTGTTTCCTTTGTTGCATGCTCGTGCACAAGTATCTGGATGCTGTACACAACTCTAGAACTATGGTACAAATACATCGGATTTACGATTGTACTGTGATTCCAAGTGTGCCATTGCATTTCATGCAATCCGGGTCCAACAATTCTAAGACTAAGGCACATTGACATCGGTTCATTTTATTAAAGAAAATGTTGAGAAGGGTACTGGGGAAATTTACTTTGTCGGGCAGAATTACCAAACTTGCGGATATATTTACTAAAGGCGCTTCCAAAACGACGCTATTGAAGTATCTAGTTCATCGCATTGGTATGAGTATGTATTGACACCAACTAGTTGGAAAGCCTGACAAAGTTATCTTCTTGAAAAGTTCATACATAAAAAACATGTAAATAAATTTTTCAAAAACAAAAAAAAATTGACCTATTTTTATAAAAAAATTAAATAATAAAATAAATAAATAAAACATAAAATTTTTTAAATAAGATCACATGATTAGGATTCATGATTCATGTTTTTATTCAAAAGCTTTCAAATTGAAAATACGGGAATCATGATCTTTAAGGAGAGGTCTTAAAATTTTTCATTCACAAACTCATTTTAGAGAATAAAATTAAAAAACAATGATCTTCTCATTAAAGAATGATTTTGAAAACGTTACTGTTTCAAGGGGAGTTTTTATTTAAGCAAAAATTTCATTGTTCGGACTAGTACTTTACAGATTTCATTTCTAAAGGGGAAGTTTTTTTGACAAAAATTCATTTATTCAAGGGGGAGTTTGTGAAAAAATTGGAAAAACAAATTGTAAATGATAATCAAGGGCTAATGTGTCAATTGTCAAATAAAATGCGGTTGGTGCTATATAAAAGGAGGAACAATTTTTCATTTTATTTCGTTTCTAATTTCCGTAATCCCTTGTTAGTTTGAGAAGACTCCTTTTGCATAACCTCCCTTTTCCTTACCAAACACAACTGTCATGGCATCAGTGCCATCATCAAGATTCAAGGTTCCTTCCTTGATCTTGTCATCAGCTTCTTTCTGCACAAAAATATGGAAAATAGGTTATTAAACGTAAATAAGCATAATAATAGAATTTGCAGTCTAAGATAATCAATGTTTATAATCAATGTTTATGTGGAAATAGATTAAAAATAACTTAGAAAAGGGTCTAAGATAATGAGCTCGATATTGATAAAAGAAACTCAGAGGGGTTTGATGTTTATCGAGTTTGTTAATTATCGAGTTTGATATGATTTCTAATTTTTTGGAGTTTGAATAATGATAATAAAACATAAACGGATCGAGTTTGGTTTTCCATAAGTTAGAGGGATTCATCTTTTATCTCTATTGAGAAACTCAGTAAATGTCAAAAAGTCAAACTCGGTAACTTCAAAAAGTCAAAATTCAGTAATGTCAAAAAGACAAAATTTAGTACAAATGCAACTTGTGGATAAGTGAATTTGTTTTGGTTATCTACTGAATTTTATGTGCTTATATTTTCTGCATGCTTATGCTGATTAATGCTCGAATGTCTGTGGAACAAAAAGATCAGTCTCTCGTGTATTTTGGAAAAATCAAATGATTGTGAAAAAGAAATCAAGTTTTTATGAATTCTAAGCCTTGGGTCAAATATGTCTATTCATAATTGTTTAAGTGGTCTAAGTGATGTCCGGTTTTGACTGTTTTCTGCAATGAACAGAATGAGGAGTGAGTGACTTAGTGACCATTCAGTTATTGAATTAGATGTGTTTGTTTTCATTGTTTAGGATTCATGACAAAAAGTGAAAGTGGAAAAGTTTTTTAACTTGAATCGGAAAATCTAAGTCTCAATTGTTTAAGTGGTCTAAGTCATGTCTGGTTTCGGCCGTTTTCTGCAATGAACAGAATGAGGAGTGAGTGACTTAGTGACCATTCAGTTGTAGATTTGTGGTTGACTGATTCTATGTTATTATTGTAAAGAAAGTTTTTGACAAAAGTTTTCTGAAAAAAGTTCTCAAAATCTGTTATTGTGTCAAAATGATACTCTTTCACAAAAACGGTTTTAAGAAGATGTATGATTTCTCTTTCAGTTTTCATAAAAGAGTCTTGCTTAAACTCAAAAAGAAAAATCTTCATCATTCTTGAAAGAGTATCATGTCACAAAGAATTTCTGGTGAGGATATTCTAAAAACAGAATTAGAGAGCTAAATCCATACGCGAAAAAGCAAATCAAAAGTGTGTTCGAAAAAGAATTGCCAGAACACACAAAAATGATGAATCAAAAGAACAATTCGAATAAAGCGTATAGCATGTGCTAGAAAAAGCAAGAACGAGCACATGAGAAAGAAACTGATCAAAAATATGTTCAAAAAGAATTGCCAGAACATATAAAACAGACAGAGTGGAAAAAGACAAAAATGTCAAAAGAATTATTTGTTACCTAACATCTCAATTTTATTCATTCAATAATCATCATGGCACAACAACAACATGCAGCTGATGTTCATCCAGACGAACTGTGTCCTCCAAACAAACGATATGATCTTATTGATGCCAACAAGAAGGTTGATCTTGAACAAGTGCAGTGTCCACCTGAAAGCAAAATACTGATGAATATCATCAAGAATCATCCTTTATGATTCAGTATTGCTGCTTCTTCCTCTGTACCATGGATCTATATGGCACAGTTCTGGCAAACTTGGAAGGAAGACGGATCAAAGTATAGGCTCACATTTATGCTTGACAAGAAAGTGCTTTCTCTTACATTGGATGACTTCGGGACAATCTTTCACTTACCATAAGCAAATGCCAACAATCATGATAGCTTTGTGCCACCACCATCATTTTTGGACATGGTTCCATTCTATAAACAACAATTAGGCTTTACAATGGAGTTGAAGACATCATCAAGCTTTAAGACAACTGGTCTTCTACAACCATGGCAAACATTATGCAAGATATTTTCCAAGTGCTTGACAACACGTGTCACTGGATGGGATCAACCGCCGTTGCAGATAATGCAAATGATGTATTGCTTTGTCAATAACATTTATGTGGATTATGCGGAGCTGCTATGGGAAGGACTTTACTATTCTCTTCATCATCCAACATCTTCGATTCCTTATCCAAGATTTACAAAGATCATTATTAGTCATTACATGACTTGTTTTCCTGACATTTCAAGACGTGCTCGAGACATGTATCACAATCTGCAAGATGATGACGTCATGAAAAATATCTTTAATTCAGGGAGACACAAAGATAAATTTGGCATGCAAATTCCAAATTGGATGATCACTGAAGAGATGAAGCACACAGAGCATTATAGGATGTATGCGGAGGTGTTTGGGTTAAATGTTCTTCTGACTCAATCACAACCGAATGAGTCTACCTAAGGAACGCATAGGACACCTAGCGCCCCTAGGTCACCTAACCCTAAAATGGATACATCAGAGTCAAGTGCTCCAAAACGATCAACTATGATTTATTTTCGTCTTCCTGAAAGGAGATCCATACGTCTTACTCCACCAGCTTCAATGACAACTGTTGATAAAGCAAATGAAATGATTTTACAAGATACATTACAAGTAAGTCTTGCTGAGCACAAAAGTCGAGAAGAGCAACAAGCTAGAGAAAATGTGGAACTGGTCAACAAGCACTTGGCGTCTGAAGAGATTGAATAAATGATGGAAGGATCGGAGAATGTTATTGATGATAGTTTACCTCCTAGGAATGATGAACCAAAGATTCCCGGCACTAGGTTAGAGCCCAGGAGTGATAAGGAAAGTCCGAAGGTGGAGATCACTAATGATGAAGAGGTGGAAATTACTAATGTTGTCCATACAGGTCAATGTTAATGAACGAGGAGGAAAAATAAACTGATAAAAGTGTATGAATTAAAGCGAAGGGAGAAAGGGAAGATTGTAGAGGAGTCTAGGAGTAATACCATTTCCCCACAAACCAATTAGATCTCACTAGGATTCATACTGATCTCGTATCTTTGGATACTGAGAAACTACAGGAATTGACATGTTACTGATTACTAAAACTAACAACCATCACAGATCACACAAGCACCAACTTATATCAAAAACAAAAATCGATTCTACTATCTTTATTTCAAAAGGCCAAACCTCTGCTCGTTTCAAATGATAACAAGGAATATCTTTTTTTTCCCAAGAGTTACAGGGAACGTTTACATATTTTGTTATGAACATCTGAAAGCAAAACATACGGTTTTCTTGTCAAGAAAGTCATTTGATACTCTTTTGATCAACTCCACGAGTCGAATCATGACCACTATTGGTAGATTACGCATATTAATGAGCAAGTTAAAAAGCAAGTTCCAAAGCAGGTTAGAGATCAAGTTCCAGTGTAAGGTTTGCGGAAGGGCTCATTCTAGAAAGACAAAAGACTAAAGAAGATATGGAACGGGTGATTGCTAAAGCTAATTTTACAAGAGCATGGGAAATATACAACAGATGAAATTTTCCTCACAACATCAGAACGCTATTGATAATTCACACATTCGCTTCTCAAGTTATTGCGTCAGTAAGAAGTTATAGTCTGGTCACATCCTCAATGATCATCCAGTTCAAATCACAAACAACAACGTTCCCGAACGAACAATATCAATTGTATCTCTCCTATAAAGCCGATCCTCAGTTTACTAGCAAGCATAATACATAGCTATTTGGTTTGGCACTCCCCAGATGAAGTTTGAAAACTTTAAGGTACAACAACAAAACTACATGTAGAACTTCTATTTCTATCGTTTCGCCAAAGAGATCAGGATGAAACTCGTGATGATGCTCATTCCAGAGGGGGAGAAGAGTGTAAAAAGCTGCAGAAGACATCTGAGTATAGAAGTATATGTGTCTGGAGAATCATCATATTGGACAAGTCAATAAAGAGGAATGAGGACCATCAACTATAGGTAATCAAGAGCAAGTAGGATGATTATATGATTTTTTTGGACATGATTCTTATCGCTTCAAGATGATATGAAATACCGACAAAGCAATGTCACAAGATATTATGGAAGAAGTATTACTGACTATTGATGTAAGCAAAAAGTTAAAGAAAAATGGGCTGATGAGATGTTGATACAAAGATGTACTTCAGGAGATGAGCATCAATATAAATAGATCAATGAAGAATTTTCTTGAAAAAGTGACATGTTTGGGAAAGTAGAAAGAAATTGCTGTGTCTCTTTCTATCCTCACTCTCCACATCACGAAAGACCACACCTCTAGTTCAAAGCTATCAAAGAGATCCCTGAAGCTCCAACACTAATCTCTAATAAATCAGAGATCTTTTGTATCTAAGAAAGGAAGTTCAGGCCCAGAAAAATAGTAATAGTCACTTTATAAAGTTTCTTGTAAGTTTAATCTTTAATGATATGATATTAAAAAGAATGAACTTTCCAAATGGGTAAATAAGTGTTTAAGAAATTTAAATCCTTATTGCTCGATATTGTGTTGAACATGGAAGAATCCTATGTGAAGATCTATACATAAAGAAACAGAAAATAGCCAAGGAAACCCAAAAGGAAGAGGTTTATTTTCAAATTTCAACAGATCATTCAAGAGCATCAAGACCGTACATGGGAATTGGATTCATGAACACAAGTTTATCATAAGAGATAGTTGCAAGAAGAGCTAATGAATGCATTGTGTCAATTACCGAGCCTGAATACAAGAATCTCAATAAAGAAATGATATTGAGGGCAATGTAATTTGCTATTATGAATGGCAAGGTACCTGATTAGCTGACCAGGTTTTGCTATGATCTTTTATCAGTATTCAATCAAGAATTCATGATATTGGGAAAAGATTGCATGATATTCAAACTTGGAAATTGAAAGTTTCAACAGAAAGTTAACTCCACTTTGCAACCAATAATATCTTTTCTTCTCCTCCAGGAGTTAAAAAAAGCACAAATGTTCTCCCATCCATCTATGAGCCGTGCATGGAATCAATAACAAGAATATCAAGAAAGAGAAAAGGGTGATGAGACATTCAAAGATTCATAAGTTTGGTGATGCAAAACGCTAAACAAAAGTATTAAGAAGGATAAAAGAGATTTACAATAATGATGTTTAAAGTATGGCTATGTACAAAGAGAACTTATGAATGAATGAGTTGAGTATACTAAAGTTGTCTGAAGAAGAGATTAGAATAGATTAAGTATCGAAAACCAGATGAGAAGATGGGAGATGTATGTGCATGGCAGACCACTAGGACCACGAAGGTAACGCCCATAATAATCAACCCTTAGGGGAGATTGTTAGGTTCATTAAAAAGTGTCGATTATGTGGTTAGTTATATTTAGTTAATAGTCTTTATTTTGTTAGAATGAAAGTAGCTTGAAAATACGGATATTATGCCTAAAAATAGAAAATAGCATAATTACAAAGAATAGGGAAACCTTATGAAGTGAAACAATAGAAAATAAAGGAAGGAAAGCTTCTCTTTACCTCTCTCCTATATATAACCCCCTCATAATCAATTCATTAGAGGTGACTGCCTTGTAATAAACAATGTTCTTTTTCTCTTCATATTTTAATAACATTTGAAATTTGAATACTTGCCATCCGCTACTATTCTCTCTAAGCTTTCCATGTAACAATATTTATGATTTCAAGATAAACAAGACCTAATAAGTAGGTGAAACGTAGGTCCATTATAAGCAAACCACCACTTCGGGTGGTAATAGCTTTTCACCACGTCAACCTCTCCGGTTAGCACAACGGTAATTACTAGGAAGTGGATCCTAACCTGAGGAATTTTATTTTGGCATATTAGTGAAATAAGTTCATTATTTTAATTTGTTTTGATTTTCTATTTTAGTTGGTTCATGCATCATTCGAGATTTTGAACCATTTTCGCCATTCCGCATTTTCATGTTCGATCATTTGAGTTGCATTGCCTTTTTCTTAACGTAGCTTTCATTACTCTTCCATGTAGTTTTTTAACTCTTTTGAAAGGTCCCAACTTGAGCTTGATAATTTCGGAGCTGGAAAAGGAGCTTGAAAATTGGAGCCTTGATAAATTGTTGTTTCCCCCATTATTGAAGTTTTTGCCCTTCTTTTCCTTGATTGTTTCGAGCTTATAAGTTGGATGCTTGCAATTCCCTTGATATTGATTTTAATTGTATCGGTTTTGATTAATTTTGTACATTACAGTTGATGAAACCAGTGGTCCCCGTGGTCCGAGGTAATTATTCGAGCGATAGCTAAGCAAATTACGGTCACCTTGCGGTTGGTAGGAATTACCCCCGAGTTATAATTACCCGTAGTAGCATAAGCGGCCTTTTGAGTGTAGCCATCGGCGGCTGGGCGCTCGGTGAAGGAATGGGGACCACCACAAGTCTCGCATTTCGGATTCATAAATTTGACTGATTGTATTTGTCTCATCATTTCTACAAAATTCTTATTCATTAATTCCAATTGTCAAATAACTTCGGGACTCCCGGTAGAAGTAGTAGAGGAGATATTTCTAGATGTCTTGTCTCGAGTTGCGGAAGTGTCCCAATGGTTATGGTGAGCGGTCATGTTCTCGATCAATTCGTAACATTCTTTCGGTGTCTTTTGCATAAAAGTTCCTCCCGATGCAGCATTGATGGTGTCCCGATGACTTAATGTCAAACCATTGTAAAACGTATCAATTTGTGTAACCAAAAGCATGTTATGGTTAGGACATCGATCAATGGACAATTTATAACGCTCCCATGCCTCGAATAACGATTCGTGCGGTTTTTGCTCAAATTTCGTGATCTCGTTCCTCAACTTAGTCACCATGGAAAGAGGAAAGTATTTCGAGAGAAAATTCCTCATCATATCGTCGAAAGAGTGGATGGAATTCCTTGGAAGGCGACCATACCATGCGATAGCATGATGCGTCAAGTAATATGGGAAAAGAGACAAGCGAAGGGCGTCATCGGAGACCCCATTTTGTTTCATATGTTGAGTAATTTCCAAAAATTTATCAATATGTCTATTGGCATCGTCGCCTGGTAATCCGTGAAATTGGCAAGTATTTTGAACTTGTTGTATCATGTGATGACGATTTCCAAAATCCGTTGCTTGAATTGGAATTGGGGTAATTGGTCCGCCCCGTCCATCTATTGACGGTTGACACAACTCCTCCACTGATCGGGGAGCTTGCCCGTTAGGTCTCACCATCGGAGGTGGACCATTATTATTAGGAGGAGGAGGCCCCGCAGGAGGCGGTCCCATGTTATTATGAGGAATGCTCATAACTCCTTCGAAGTAGAAAAGAGATGACGGTTCACCTAAATTCCTTCGTCGAATAAGACTCTCGGGGTCTCGAAGCGGAGAAAATAGATTAGAAGAATTAGAGCGAGTGCTCATGCACTAAAAACAAGATAATAAAATGAAAATATTTTTTGTAACCGATAATCGAACAAGTGTACGGTAGCTCTTTAGAAAAACGCACAAAGAAGCGGGGGAGCGGGTAAGCACGAAGCGTTTTTAAAAACCTTCTCCTTTTGGGTCGAAGTTCGTTGGATCGACCCTCCTTAAAACTCTCTTAAAGTTTGTAAATCTAAAGGTGAGTTGTTTTCACAAGTGACACAACGGTTGTCTTTTTTATGTTTTATTAACTTTTTTGGTATTTTATAAAATAAACAAAATATTTTTGTATTTTTATGGTTTTATAAAAGAAAATAACAAATTAAAAATGATAACTTCACGAGGAAGGATCTTCATGGCACTAACTTCAAATACTTTGCCAAAATCGTACACCTCTTCCCCGGCAGCGGCGCCAAAAACTGATTTGAATATAATAATAGTATATATATATATAATAAAATATATATTCTAAAATAATACCAAATAGTTATAATATATAGAGTTTCCCGTTTAATATAAAATTTCTTGAGGACAAACAATAGTATATTTTCCGAGTGTCGTATCCCGACGAGAAGTGAATTTGAATTTAACAAAATTATTTTGTTTGATGATTGTTTTTTTTTGGGTAAAGGGTTACCCCGGTAAAGTATATTAATCACAAAAACGTTTAAGTACAATGGAATGCGGCTGAAATACCACATTAACCTCAAGCACAAGCTTGAACTACCACTAACTCAAATGGGACATTCCCCAAATGAAATACATAGAAAACTAAAATACGTCCCAATTCTCCTTTGCAATCTTCCAAGCCGAAAGCTCAATTAGCCACACATAAGACATACACATCATAAAACAATCAGCACACATAGAGCCTAAAGGATCTGGGCATCTTCCAACGATCAAGCAAACTGATCACCTTATAAAAATTCAAGAAAATTACTAAAAGTACTTATTACTATCCTAAAGGTTTCAAAGAATAATACTCAAAGCTTAAACCATTAAGCTCAGAAAAATCAATATAAGACTCAATAAGCTTAAATTCTTAAAGAACATATAACATTTAATTGGTGCAAGACTTGTTTGAAAAAGCCCCCAGGGCACGTTGGTTAAGTTGTTGGTGTGTTAAGGGGGGGAGGTCACAGGTTCGAAACATGTGACCTTTCTTTTTGATAAAACATTTTTCTTTTCATTTTCTTTTTGAAAAAGCTAAACTATAAGCTAAAACTAACAACTTTAATAAATGGACTTTTGACAAAACTGAAAAATAAGCTAGAAATAAGCTATCTTAAACTGACAGATTGCTTAAAAGCTTTTTAACACTAAGCTAACTGATTTGACTACTATACTAAATAAGCAACTAGGAAAGAGTAAATAAGCTAAAACAGACCAAGACCTAAACCTAATGAGCAATAAATCCAGAAAAAGCTGAAACAAAATAAGTGAAAATCATAGACAAAAACAAAAAGACAGATTGCTGGAAAAAAAAACTTAAGAGGTCTTTAAAAGATTTTGACAAACTTTAGTAGATTAGATTAAAAAAAAAATAAAAAAAAAAAAAAAAAAAAAAAAAAAAAAAATTAAGCTAAAGAAAAAGCTGACAAACTTAAAACAAATTGAGTCTACTACTTAAAGCGCCTAAATAGCGGAAATTCAAATCAAATAAGTAAACAAATAAGATAGATATAGGATTAAGAACGATTATTACTATCATTTTTGGCTTTTGAAGAAAATGACAAATGTGCAGCTTAAAATAAGACTCATTAAGCAAAATGAAAATCTAATAAGCTAAAAACAGTTAACTACCTAGACTTAATAAGCAAATATGACTAGAATATATCTAACAAATTGAGCTAAAAAGCTCTTAAAAGCTGAAATGCATTCTGACTTAAACAAGCAGTTTTAAAGAACAATGACCAACTTTGAGCTAAAATTGAGACCAACTAAGCACTTTTGATAAGGTAAAAACTGAAAACAGATCAACTTAGTCATCCTAAGAACACATGAAAACATGGATTAAGAAAATTGGTCTAGTGATTAAGCTAGAAAAAGGTCTTGAAAACTGATGGACTAACTTAAACTATGTTTTTTGAATTTTTTCTCTTTTTTTTTGAAGTTTAAAAATGGCAAATTGCAACCCTAATCTTAAGCTAGAATAAGCTAGTGTGAAAACTTAAAAAGTTAAAACAGATCAAGCTTAATGTCTAACGAACTTATATTATCAATTTTTAGATCCTAAATCAGCTTAATAGTAACCTAAATTTTGCTATTGAAATCTGGATTTTAAACTCTGTACAATGAGTCTTGTAATTTTGACAGATTTTGACTAGAACTCAAATGACAAATGCACACTTCAACCAAATCTATTCTACTGCATATTGACTCATAAACTTAGTATGAAACTAATCACCAAAAACTACTAAAGAAGATCTAAGCAAAATATGTGTGTATAAACTTGGTTTTGAAACTTATATACTCTAGGTTCAAACCTTTATGGATTAAACTTAAACTGAATTTACACTTAAAACTTATGAAACTGACTTTTAAGCCTTTATTTGAGCTAACAAAAATTGACTAAAAGGGCCAATAAACAACACCCAGAAGTTACTAACTCAAGTTATTAATGCTAGTGCCTAACACCCCTTTATGGATTTTTAAATCAATTTTTTAAATCAAAGGATTCTAAAAGGCTAATTTAAAACAGATGACGTAACTATTGTCTTACATTGAAAATAAGCAAAAATTATAATCAATAAGCACTTCTTTAAAAGAGCTAAAACTAAAGAGACATGTTTTTGCTTTTTTAGCAATTTATTTGAAAAGCATGAACAAAGAGATCTAAGCAATTACAAAAGCACAATTAAACAATTAGTAACATTTAATAAGCATTTTAAAGCAATAAAACGTAAAATAAGTAGTTATAATCAAAATTAAGCAAAAAAGAAAATAAGCAATTAAAATAAAAATGAAAGTTCTTTGTCCAGCTAAACAGGGGAATTAAATTCTCTTAAGAGCTTATTTTACAAGCTCCAGCTTGTTTAAAAATAAGCTGGTATTGTCCATAAGCCCATCCATGTTTGGCTTATCATCCAAAATAAAAGCTGAGGTATTTATGAGTGAGATTTGAGGTGAATTATAATTCAGTTAAGCTTTTTAAGAGTTAACTGAATGATAACTAGCTTATTAAGTAGTGAGACGTATTTTTTGAGCTTTTTTAGCTTGATTGATAATACTTAAAACCATAAATGCATAAGGATTCACTTGATTAAACACGAATTAGAATAACAGAATTTTATTAATATCAAAAATTGTACATTGCTTTAAAAAATAGAAATTACATGAAAATTAAGCTAAAAGCTACTAAAACGCTACTAAATTACTAAAGCTTAAAGCTAAAATCTCTCACACTCCTAAGTTGAATCCAGCTCCTCTAATTATAGAGGGTAAGGGAACCTTCTAGGCCAAGGAGGAGTGTCCCATTCTTCAATATCGACCCTCTAATCATAACCACCTCTTAATCATCATCTTTTGAGCCGTTGAATCACTTACACGGATCATTAGCCAATGGGAGGGTGTGGGATTGCCTGTGTAGCTATAGAGGTGTTAGGGGTGTTCAGGGATAAGGATTTAGAAGTAATGATGAAGTGTGAGAGACGTGTGTGGGTGAAAATGATGGATTTACCCTGTGTTATTTTGGAGGAAGGGAAAAATGGAAACGATATATAGTAATTACTTTGACCTTGCCCTTTGACTTTTGAATACGGGTTGTAAGAGAAGTGGGGATGGGCTTGGATTTTGTACTTGGGCCATGGATTAGGTTTTAGTGGATTGGATTTATAAGGTGATTGTAGGGCTTTTAAAAAATTAGCTTATGAAACTTAGGGCTGACCTCGACCCATTTATTTGGGTACTGGGTCTTTTACATGTCAAGGACTGTATAGTGCTTTCGGGATTCGGTATCTTGCTCTTTACTAGTCTCGTGCTCGGTTTTGTCGGCTTTGGCTTTATTTTTGTCTTTTTGTTGATCTGTTTTGGTTGTTTAGGGTAATTTTATTAGGTAAAAGGTTGTGTAAATTAAGCAATCCAACCACTCTAAGATAAGTTTCAACTAAGGTCAATGTCATAAAAATCAAACTCAAAGTAGTCAACATGACATTTCTAAGGGAACTTAGGACATACATTCAATTAGAGAACATCAAATGAATATTCAAGCAAAGCAAGTTATGATGCATGACACCAAGTATTACACAAATTTTGGAAAAAATTAGGCATAGTTTCTTTTCCTAAATATGTCTTATTTTGCTTGATTATGTACCTATACATGTTTCGCTTCAAACATATTTCGCTCAGATAATGTAATACATGTTTCATCAAAAAACATGTTTCCGCTTGGAATTAAGCATACATGTTTTCGCTCAGTTTTAGGGAACATTAACTTGGTTCGCTTTGAAAACATGTTTCGCTTTATTCAAGCCAAACATGTTTCCTTTCATTCAGGCCAACAAATATTTCGCCTTCATTAACCTAAAAACATATTCGCTTCAATAAAAAATACATAAATCCAGGTTTTTCCATTTAAAACCTACAAGTACTTCTAATAAATATCACCAAAACAATAATAGCATCACAAAGATACAACAACTTTTAAGGCACTAACATGTGAATACGAGTACTTTACAAAAAGAATACACATTTCTAATGGGACAAAGATCATCTATGAGGCTCAAATAGTTCACATATGGGGATATAGCAGTTATAGAACACACTTTGCACAGTTCATGAACATGATATGGCATATAATTTAGGTTTAACGAGCTAGAAAATCAATCCTTTTATCATTTTCCATAAAAGGTTATAAGAAGGTTCAGATCCATGTTACCAAGGCAGTATGCCAACATCATATATACCTTACTAAAACAACCTTTCTTATTCAAACACAATAATTCATGTTTCATTTAGTTCATTCAGCATAAATCAAAATATCTCACACATTAGTTAGAGATAATTAAAACTGATTCTCACCATTATTAGGCGCACTCTTTTTATTTTTTTTTCTCTTTCTTTTTTCTTTTTTTTTTTTTTTTTTATTTTTTCTAGCTAACAAAACCCCTCAATCAATTAGACCTAAACCTCAACTTTTTACTTATGAACCCTAATACATTTTTAATTGATTACGGTTGCAAAAAGGAGTTATAAGCTAATTCGATTTACTAGGATGATGAGTAATGAGTTACGAACAAGTAGGTGAGAATCTTTAGCCATAAACACAAGTTTTGATTTTCACTTTTGAATGGAGCGAAATGTGTACAAAGAAATGTTTTTGAATTGTGTGTGTGTGAGTGGAGCGAAATGTGTAAAAAGTGTTTTGAAATTAACAAGAATGGTCCTTGTAGTTTATATTCCTTTCTTTTTTCTTTTTAAACTTATGACTAAGCCTAAACGTCTTTTACGAAAGGGAATAATGAAACCCTGGATATTTGATAACCAAGATTATAATTCTATATTTTTCCATTTAGTCCCTAAAAGATAACATCAATAACATTTTAAGCCCATATGAGTTACAAATACATTAACTCCCCTTTAATTGATAATCTGTTATTGAAAACCTTTTCCATTTTATTCCGCGATGACATTTTTAAGATCATTTTGATGATATTTGTCTTATTTATCCTCCTTAAATTTATGTTTCATTTTTCTATTTTATGAGCGGCTAGGGACATTGTTTGCGATTGATAGAAACTTCTCTTATTTAAAAACTTATTTTCAGTTGAGAATACTGAATATTGATTAATTATTTTTTCTTAATAAAAAACACCATTTAAAAGAAACAAGATTTTCTCTAGTTTACATAAATAAATGCACTAACCACGTACACTTATTGAATCGGAAGCAAGGGTTATGTTGCAAAGTAAACACAAGCCCTTTGAATGAATATAAAGTAAATTCATCCCGAGAGAAATTTCATTTCCGTTGTGTGGCCAATTTTTCTTTTTGAAAATACTTGCCTTTAAGATGATGACCGGGTTCCTATCAGAAATAATAGCAAGCCATATGACATATTTTCTATTTGAACTTCATTTACAGCTTTGTACCATTATTGAATGGCATTTCTGAAGCCGTAAATATTATCGATGCTAGAAAACATGTCATGAAACCTATTTTTGTATTTTTTTTTAATTTTGTATTTTCTTTTTATGATTTTATATTTTTATATTTTCTTTTTGAAAAATTTATAGAAAATGAAAAATCTTTTTGGGTTTCAGATTTTGTTATATACATATAATACATAGGATATTTACGAGTTACCACCATTACTCTCTTCCTCCTCTGTCAGACGTTTTAGCGTTTCCAGAGACATGCTTCTCATACCCAGCTTTTCGATCAAGAAGTTGAATCTTTCTCTTGGAAACGGTTTGGTGAAGATGTCAGCCAATTGATATTCCGTTCGGAACAAAGTAAAGTTCCATTATTCCATTCTTCACCTGCTCCTTTATAAAATGGTAGCATACATCAATGTGCTTGGCTCTAGAGTGTTGAACGTTGTTGCAGCATAGAGCAATTGCATTTTGTGTCGTCAGTACATTGGAATCTTTTTGATATTGAAGCCATTATAGGGTAGTGTGATTAGCACCGTAGATTTTAAGCACAACACCCCGATAAGGCATTTATTTTCAGCCTTTGTACTTGAATCGTAGTTTCTTTTGTTCTTGGAAGACCGACTAACAAGTTTATCACCTAAGAATTAAGCGCTTCGTGATGTACTGCGTCTAGTGTCCTGACACCCCGCGTGATCTGCGTCTGAATATGCTGTTAGAGACATATTAGTATCCTTCGTGATCCAGAGTCCCATGTTAATGGTTCCCTTTAGTATCAAAAGATTCTGTTTAAACGATTTAAGTGCTTTTTGTTAGGCTTTGCCTGCATTACCGGGACATAAGCAGACTACCTAAATAAGGTCGGGTCTAATGAATGTCAGATACATGAGGGATCCAATCATGCGCGGTAAAGTGTGCTAAACTGGTGTCCCCTATTGATCTTATCATTAATTCTTTCAACCATTGGTGTGTCTACAGAATCACTAATTAGCACACCATATTTTTTTAATAATTTCAGAAGCATATTTTGAGTGGTTTAGGAAGATGCCTCTAAGACTTTGAGAAATTTATAATCCTAAAAAGAATGACATCTGTCCCATCATTGACATCTTGAACTAATCGTGGTCCATCTGATTATTCTAACTAATTGCACAAAGCAGTATTAGTGGAGCAAATATTATATCGTTAACATAAATTTGTACCAGCAATAAGTCGTTTCCTGCTTTCCGTGTGAAGAGTGTTGGATCAACTGCACCTTTGAAGAAATGTTATGAAATGAGGAAACTTGACAACATGTCGTACCATGCACGTGGTGCTTGTTTGAGACCGTAAAGAGCCTTTTTGAGCTTGTACACATGCAATGGGTATTCTTGATCAGCAAATCCTTCTTGTTGAGAAACATAGACCTCTTCCTTGAGCTCGCCATTTAAGAAAGGTTTGATGATCAATTTGGAATCATCATCATATTCTTGTGGATGCTACATTTGCTCGATAGATATCTGATTGGCCTCTATTCTTGCAACCGGTGTAAATGATTCCTCGAAATCGATTCCTTCCTCTTGTCCGAATCCTGAGCAACTAATCTAGCCTTATTCTTTAGTACCTCACCAAATTCGTCTGTCTTGACCTTATAAATCCCATTTAGTTTGATCAACATGACTTTATCTAGACACGGCACTAATTCACTAAATCTTGTTTCCCCCCCCCCCCCACACTTAGTCTTTAAAATTCTGGAATTTCTTCTTGCAGTGCAACGACCATGATGGTTCGGTCATTGCTGTTTAAGTCTTTGTTCTACAGAAGTTAGGAGGCATCAATGTAACACATACATGGCGTTAGTTTGAGTTGCTTTCTATTTGGAGACTGAAACAGAAGGATCAACGATTACGTTTGTATTAGATGATGCTTAGACATCTACCATTAAGTTCAAATGGAGTATGGGGAGTCTTACATTAGATGCGATCTTGAGATGTCGAGTCTGTATGAAGAAATTCGTGATAGGATCTTATTGAATTTGTCGGTATTTTGGGAATTGTTATACACCTTAAGAAATAATTAGAGAATGTACTGATCTTGTGTTGTGGGATTACTCTTTGATGATGGTGCAACCTGATCATGGGCGGCGTAGACACTGTGAATCCGCTATTTCAACAGCTTGCTGGTGAAGCAGCTACCTAGAAATGGTGAGACAGGTAATACGTTGGAGGGATTGATGTATTCATTCGAACATAGGGTTGTGAGGAATACTAAATTATCTTAACTCATAATCAATCAAATGAAGAACTAGAGAGAGAAAGAAGGGATGAACACTTTTAGAGTGAGAATGGTAAATAGAATATTAGATTAGTGAAACACAAGATGAGTGAACCAACCTTCCCTCTCTGTGTGGAGAGGGGTACTTATACATCATCAATGGCCGGCTACGGGGCTCTTATGGGCTTACCATGGGCCTTGGGCCTTACTAGCCTATTGAGGTTCAAAATATTACTATACGAGCTATCAAACGATATAATGGAAGTGACCGATACTTTTTGAGATCCTAAACACTCTCACCCTAAATGGAGTCCTCCATTTGTACAATACGTCTAAAACCTAGCTACTGGCTTTTGTCTTCAGCTTGTGCTCGACAGACTTGTTCTTTTATTTATCTTGTGAACATGATGTCGTGAGCAATTGACTTAGGCTTTTTTTTTTTTTTTTATTTTTTTTTTTTTTTAGCTTGCTTCCATTTAGCTTGACTTGAATGTGAAACTTGAACTTTTTTTGAGATCATCAACCAGAATAATCTCTTATCATTATTTTGTGATCTTGCGCCTGTCTTGTGCATTGTGACTTTTATGGACTAAAATGCTCAAACTTGGTCTTTGAAAGCGTGAATAAACATCTGTCTTGATTATCTCAAACTATATACACTTCGTCACTTCGAGAAAGACGTTCGGTATCAGAGTGACTGTAACAACCCGAGTTTCATGACGCGTATGACGATCGCAAGTTCGACGTCATTATTATTATTTTACGAGTTTTTTTTAAGTGAATGTCAACATTTAAAATTTTATTTGTCATAAATAATTTATCTTCGCATTTTATTGCGAAATGGGATATAAATCGAGATTTGATTTTTACGTCTCGCGTGTCGACGTTTGATCGCGCGTTCGTTAATCGTTTTGAGTATCGTAAAAAGCTACGACGCGCCCCGTTGCTATTTTCTTGACCGTAAATTATTACTTTTAACCTTGTCACCTTTGTTCCTTGTCCGTGATCAAAACTCGCGTTTAATGTATGCCTTGCACTTAAATTGTGTCTAGCTCACTTTTATTTTAATGTCTACACAAGGAAATGCAAGTAATAAAATTAAAAATAAAAAATGATTCCCTTCCCCTAGCTCCTATGTAGCCGGCAATAGAGCAACACACACAACCTAAAACTTTTATTTCCCAATACATGCATAATCATTTCAAAGTTTGCTTCCAATGTTGGTATAACCCTTTTGTGTACTCAAGCAAAAACACATAGTTTAAAACTTGTGTCCTCCTTTCTTCCCTTCCTCTTGTCCGGCCACCTTCACACACACACATACAAGTTTCATTTTTGAGTTTTAACCACTTAAATACATTCAAACATCACTCAAAAATAGTCTAGGTTGATAAAGAAATCAAGTTTTAATTGGTTCTCTTCCTCCCTCTTTTTTTTGGTGCGAATGGACACCACAAACCCCCACAATATTGTATTTGATTTTTCCAACACCTTCACACATCATGTATTATGATGTTTTCTAATGACGCCATCCCATCAAAGAAAAATGGACATGCAATAAGGTTTTGTGTGAAGTCGAATATTATTAAAACAAGGGGATTTTCGGTTTGGCTTGGTTGTTTGGTTGTGGGTTCGAATCAAGCAAGGAACAAAAGGGAGTGTGATTTATTGAGTTGTTGTTTGTTGGGTTGCGTTTGGTTTTGTTTTGAGGGTCGCGGGTTCGAACCGGGTACAAGACACACAAAGGGTGTGTTAATTTTATTAAAAGATATTTGGTTGACTTTGGTTAGTGAGTTTTGATTTGGTTCGGGGTGTGAGCCGCGGCTAGGATTTGAGAGGGACGAGACGAACTCTTTTATTTTCCGACTTTGCTCCGTATAGCTTTGTGAGCCTTCTTTTTTTTGTCTATTTCGATTATTTCATTCATTTGATTTGATTTATGTAAATATGTATATGTGGTGAAATTGACTGAAACTTGCGGCGTAGGGAAATAATATGATATTGATCTCAAGGTTGGATTTATACAAAATTATAAGGTATATTGGATATATTTTTGGTGAGTTTTTGGGTCGAAAATGGGTTTTAACGCATTTTGTAACGGGTTTATTAGACCAGAAAACGGAACAGGTTATTCGGGGTTCGAGATTTTGGAAAATCAAATTTTGGTTTGTAAATTACATCAAATTATATTTTTACGGACGTTTTGATATAAAATGGGACTTCTAACTCCCAATAACGAAGAAACCGGAGCTAGATCGATATATATACAATGTAGTAGAAAATAAGTCATTTTTATAAATATACTAAATCTGACAGCTTTGGTAATTTAATATTTTGAGCACTTTCGGGTCCGTTTCGGCCTTCCGGCGAAACACGAAAGTTGTTCGGATTGACGTTTTACATAAAATCTCTTTTTGGTCAAAGTCGTGAAAATAAGATATAACAGGTCAAAATTGAAAGTCAAACTTCTGTATTTTTATAAAAATATATATAGTTTCAGCAGATTCTCGTAAGAACATTTTGGTCATTTTCTGTCGAGTTGCAGGTCTCGGCTAAAACTAAAAAGTTGTTCGGAATATCGTTTCACATAAATTTGCTTTAGAACCCGAGTCGTGAAAAGGTGATTTAGTGGATCGTTTTGGTCGGGTCAGACTTAGAAAATACATGTATTTTATTAAAAAGTCAAGCGTAAAAGTCAACAAGGACATTAGTAAACGTTTAACAGAACTATAAGGTGATTCGATTTACAAAATAATATCGAATAATATATTATCGTAAGTAATTACTTTTGAGGCCGTTGGTCGATTCTAAAAATGAAATAATATATGATTGGATTGAAAATAATATATATATAAAATATACTAAGTGTTAAGGTTTGAAACGCGCAAGTGGATTTCTCATCACATATAAGTAAAAACAAAATGGGGTATGCATAATATAAATTATATATATATAATATATATATATTATATATATAATTATATGTTTTCGTCGTAACGATGTACGCATCGTTGCTCGTATTTTGTACGTATTGTAATCGAGCGACGTAATTATAGGTCGTGATCAAGATCGTTACTGCTTCGTTTGTGATTTATTTGCTTATTGATCGTGATCGTTGATCAAGGTGAGTTCATAGCCTCGCATTTCAATCTTTTGAATGTTTTATAAACCCGCGAGGGGGATACATGCTTGTTTACAAACTCTTTTACATACTCGTTTATTTATAACAATGTGATTACTTTTCAAAGACTTAGTGAGTTTATAGCCCCACTTTTTCTCTTTTAATGGTTTTCATAAACTGTTTTCGGGGTGAGAATACGTGCTCGTTTTACTAAATAAACTTATTGATTTCTATACGTAAGCGTTACATGACTATTTTTACTAAAGCTTGACTTGTTTACTACATGATTTGAGATCGTTGAATACCTATATTTGAAACCGTGAATTTTGGACATGATTGTTTTACCTTGGACACAAGTGGTTTCTAAAATTGTATGCTATCCAGATTACTGCCTGAATATTATTGCCTAAGTAGTCACTATATTGCCACTATCTAAGTCCCTACTATCATGAACCGTTAAATTACCTCGTAGGGGTAAGCGCTAGTGTTGTGGATAGATCTATCGGGACTAACAATCCCCACCTGGAATTTCTGGTCACAAGTTGATCATGGTGCATTTAACATTGAGAAAGAACGTATAGGCATGTTTTGGCAAGCACCCTATATTGTTTTAGGGCACAAACAGTTAAAGGCTTCGGTTTCATGAGCTTAGTGCAATAATACCTATTTCTTTTAGACTTGTTGAATTTGTTTCTCTTGTCGCCATTACCTGTTTTGGACTTCGGAATACGTACTTAGTCCACCCTTACTTAAGTCTTGTGGTCCACTTCTAAATACTTTTTGATTTGCTGAATCACTACTTGGATTTCAGAAATAACACTTTGGAATATCGTAACGCTTCTTTTTCTACAGAAATATACTTAAATTATTTCAATACTGCTGTTTACTTAAACCAGAATTCACCAACATTATGGTTGACATTTTCGCATGTTATTTCTCAGTTATTATTTGCTAGTGGAGCATTGGGAGCATTCGAGTCGCGCGGATATATTTTTGAACGCTTAATAATTTGAGTACCATTAAATAAACATTTTGACAATGTTTTCTAATACATTACAAGTGAGACCTGTGTAACTCTGACATTTTTACTAAATTGAATGTGACATTTTATAAAACGTCTCTTTTGAGGTCGTTTTCTGTGACTTGTGCGTATGGACTTTGAAGTAGCACCCCATAGAGGTATTCCGCTGCGTTGTCGTGATTTTGGGGGTGTTACATCTATGACAATATCATATTGTTTGTACTTTCGAGCGCGTGTCGTATTGTATTAAATAATGTTGTCCCGTACACAAGTGGGAGAAATCTTAAAGGTGTGCAAGGAACAACATATAACAATATGATTATTGGTTTCTCTTGACCGCAAGGTAAGAAAGCTAATAAATCTACTAGGACTTAAACCTGATGTTGTTTGCCCCTATTACATTAATTGTCAAGATATAATATAAAAGCTACTTCAACTAATTTGATAACATGTTTTTAGTCAATATAATTATGATTAAATAATATAATCATAATTATGAAGTATTAAATTAACTTGAGATTACTATTGAACTCAAGAGTTTGCGTTCGTAATTACTTTTGTTAGAATAATTATGTTCTTGTTAAGGCATAATTATAAAGTCCTTGATTTATCAATGACTCATAACATAAAGTAAGTAGTAAAATTGTTATGTCTTCTTGTTAACACATCAACATTATGTCCTTGAATTATTCGGAGACTAGTAACGTATAACTTGACATGTTCTGTTTTCTTGAAACACATGAACATAGAGTTAACACGAGGTCCATGAATTATTCAAAGACTAGTAACGTATACTTGATATGTTTTGTTTTCTTGAAACACATGAACATAGAGTTTTTGTACTATTCAAAGATATATACGTTATAGCATGCACTTGGTTTTTAAAATACTTTGTATTCAATTTTTTGGCCCCCCCCCCCTTGACCTATTGGAAAGTATTTTGATCAAAAGAGAATTAAGTTATCTAGGGAATTCTGATGGAGTCTCACAATTCCAATACTCATAGAATACCACATCATTATGGTATGTTATTGTGTTGAAACAAACGATATTCATATTGTTCGTTTAATGATAACTTTAATTGCTCTACCTCCAAAATCTATCAAGGTTAGAATTTTGTGTGTGTCATGGATACACTCAATAAAGTTTCAACCTAGAAGGTATTCAAGACATTATCTGTTTATGGATTGGGATAAATCCCATTATGTCTCGATTAAAGTTCTAAAATTTATTAAAATCTTATGAAGCATATTATTAACAAACTAGAGATGAGAACTGTAAAATGTATTTTGTTGTCCCAATTAAGAACAATTTATTGTTGCTTAAATACTTAGTATTTAGAGAAGTATCTCTTTTTACAAAAGTAAGTGGGAGTATCCATAAATCTTGAAGATGTCTAAGAACAAAATATATAACCTTCTGAATTCACTTGCTGATGTCATACTAAGGTTAAACATGAAAATGTAGAACCAAAGTATAATGTAACTCTCATTCGTAAATCCGCAAGGATACCTCATCAATAGAGTGATATTATAATATCAATACTGAGGAATATAAGTTAGAGGGTCATTGTAAACCTGCTAACTAATAAGATAAATTATCACATCTTGAATCTGATAAATATCTTAGAACTATGAATGACAAGATGCAGTCCTTAAAAGTCAATCAATGTTTTAAGCTTGGTTGATCTTTAACCAAACAGTAAAATGTAAGGTTATAATGAGTTTCTTTTGAAGAAAGGCTCATAAGGACAAGAATGTATACATATTAATGTCTGACTGATGATAAGAGTTTTGAATCTTACTCAAGAAATTGACTATGATTAAATTCTTCTTTTCTACACGCATTAATTATATAAAGATAACTAATTGTCATACATGTTTTCTTAAATCTGCAATATGGCGAATTAAGGATCATAACTCTTTCCTCAGTGATTACCATGCGAGGACAATGTGTAATCAAAAGGGTTATGAGTCTATATTTGTAATATGACAATTAAGTTTTATAACTCTTTTCTTTATGATTACCTTTTGCGAGGACGGTGTGTAATCAAAAGGTTATGAGTTTAAAATAATCTTTATAAAGTATACAAGATAAAAGAATCCAAGTGTGGATTAGATCATGCATCTAGGAGCCAAGATCTTAAGTATAATCACAATATGGTTTCTGATTAAATTAAGATAACTCCTGAGTACATCTGACATCAAGTGGGAGCACTATATTTTTTCCTTAAAATTCCTTTGCTGTGTAACAAATTGAAGGTATCATTCCATCTAAGATAGATGTTAATCCTTGAGATTGGAATGAAACTTCACTTGGGAACTTAGGGAATAAAACAAGCGACCTTGGAATAAATGTTTAATGAAATAAACATACGCGAAAATTAAGTCCAACACAATGCAATACATCATTGAAGTAAGTCTTAAATGATATATTTCACTTGAGATAATTTAATACATGGATGAAAACCTTGTGTTTTTTTAACGAAGGATCCATCATGTATATCTTATATTGTGTATGAGACTGGTTGTTACTTTTGCACAAGAGCAAGATGAGCTAACAACAACAGTATCTAATTGAGAGTGTTTAGATGACTGATAACAACAGTATCTAAATGAGAGTGATTTAGATGATTGTTAAAACAAATGTTTACGAATTATAAATGGCATAATGTTGTTTGTGTACACATGATGCTAGAGAATAATCAATTCTAGTTGAAGTAGGATTTCATCATTTATGATAAATCTACTAACTAGATATGCCCAGCTAAGAGCATTGTTGCAATACACATTAAAGAATGAGGATACTTTATATTTTAAGAAACTGTAAAGATGACTGTTTGAGATAGGTATGTTGTTGACTTCAAATACCTCATAAAAGGTACTGTCACATTTTCATACTATGATTCTTGCAATAGTATGCAAATATACATACGACACTCATCATGGCATTCAAATTCTTCACAATTTGTGAATTTGAAACAAGTATTCGGAAAGTTTACTCAGATAACTATTTAGCTGTCTTGTAAAGAAAGAGTTGAGAATGTTGGAAACATTGGACTTCAACTTGCTAATTAGTTTCATGCATATCTGTTTTAGTATTTGGATAATTGGGATTGTAAGACAATTTTTATTTTCTAATGAATAAAGATACTTGGTATTTGTTATTCATTCATATAATAATTGTTATCCTATATTTGCATGTTTAATCCATGAATGATTCATCATTCTAAATATGTCCATTGTCGGTTAACAGTATGGGAATATTGTTACATAAGACAAATGTGAGTGTTGGTTATATTCTTTGAATATATGGATGGTTCCCACCAAACTCATATGTTATTCACAAGGGATGCATATTGGACACCCCAGTCTTCGAATATTTACTTTTGGATCCTTAGTCATGAGTAAAATATCAAAAAATGGTTAGTTAAGTCATCCTTAGACTTGAGAATACAAACAAGTTCTGGTATGTGTGGATATTACTTTTTGATTCTACATCAAACGCTAACCTGAAAATGTAGTTATAAAGGCTATATTGGAATGATTTGAAATCCCAGCATTCACAACACTTGTATTCAACAAAGAATTTTTTTCCTCTACTTGATGGTGGGGTGGGGGCCACAGTATGATACCATTGTGCACCACACCAGAATTAATCATATAATAGGCATGCCCGTTCCCAAGGGTAGTTCAATGATTAATCTTAGAATACAATTGGTATGTCTTTTAACTAAGTTACATATAACGAGAATCTAAATGGTTAAACTATATGGAATGAGTTAGGATCCATATCCATGGTTTAACGGTATCTGAACAAAAGGATGATTATAGCAAGAGATACCATAACCATGCTACTGAAATATTTTTGAAACTTGAATCTCAGACATTTCTAGTTTTAAAACGAATGTGAGTGTTGCTAGTCCCTTGTGGGGAAAGGCAAGTTTTATGAGGTTACTATACGCTAGTATTATATACTGTTGGATTATGTGGTAGTTGGACTAGCAATATACAACTAGAAATGTGTGAGCCTATTGGGGGCACACACGTTAAACACTTAGAGTACGTTTAATACTTCACGAAACGTTTCTAAAATGTAAACCAAAGGACCTACAATGACAAGAAACAAATCCTATGGACCCCTAGCATATGGCCGGCCATATTGGATGAGTATTGAGAGAGTCTATGTTCATTGTATGTTGGTGATAAGGATAAGAAGTGGAGATAAGAATAAAAAGATGAGTCGTGATAAGGATTAATTAATGAGTCATAATCTTATCACAATGAGGAGTTAAAGACTATATAAGGACTTGATCCCTAGCTCTTTCATACGACTCATATAGCCTACAAACTCAGAAATTTTATGCTCCCTTCTCCTCTCCAACAAATAAGCCGATTTATCATAAACCCAATTAGGGTTCTTGTTTTTCGGTTTTTGCTCAAATTTGGTAGACCCTTTTTAGGGTTTTTCGAGTGTGATTTGATCCACAAGTTTCATATCAGATTTAATATATTGGTTTACTTGTTCTCAAAGTGTGACAACAACTAGAATCGTTTAGGGTTTTGTTCTAATTGATTTCGGTTGAATCTGGGCTATTTTGGTTCAACCGAATTCGGTGAAACCCTAATTCCTTCTTCCTGATTTTCGGTGCAAATAACAAGGGTGTTTCGAGGTACTTTATTTAGGGGTGTTTGGTATACAAAGGTTGTATTGGGTACATGTGAGGTTTGGACTAGCATCCGGGCGTGCTTGTTGAACGTGTTTGTGTGAGCACTCGTAGAGGTGACAATTTAGTCACTAGTTTCAAAAGGATATTCTTGATCTCATTTGATACATTTGCTGTTGACTTCAAGAGGTTAGTTTTTCTATTTACCCCTTTGTTTATTTATTGTGTGTTAACTATATGAACCAAACATGATCCATATCCGCTGCGTACTCGTGGTTGTTAATGGTTAACAGTTTATAAAATCCTAATAGTGGCATCACGAGTCAACTCGTTTGGTGTTTTATGGGTTACACACATATTTAAACACGCTAGGGCTGCATGAAATGTTGATTTATTTATTGTTATATTAGAAAATTATGGCAATTATATGTAATACTTGCCATAAATAATGAATAAACACCTAGAATCAATTGTAATGTTACTTGATAATAAGAATAGATTAAAATTAAAAGTTAATTAAGTTGTCATGTTACTTTATTCTTGCCGTTGGTAGATATATGTATTATTGATATGTTATTTATAATGCAATTACTTAATAAGAAAACCTTTAGAAACCTCTAAGGACCCAAAGCGCACAACCGAGGTTGGGGGACACTACTAGAAAAATTATTGGAGACCCCCATTTCATCAAGACCCTTTCTTATGTCTATCCAAGATGGGTCTTGATTATTGTTTTTTTGACCACCAAAAAATATTGGACAGGACGGCGTTAGAGAATAAATAAGGGTTTTGATATAAATAAAAACTTCCAGACCAGTTTTTAAAACTATAAACACGTTCTTTTGGCTAATATGGACCGGTAACGATAAACTACATTGTTGGTGAATACACCCTGGATTCACCTGTATTATTTTAACATATTATCTCAAAGTTGAGATAGACAACATTGATGAAGGCGAGGGAACTAATCGCACTCCATTTTGTTTTGTATCAGTTTGGAAAAGTATGTATATGACTACTTTGCCTTTCAAGAAAACATAAATATTAAGAGTTTATGAATTGTTTGAGCAAAAGAATGTCTAACGCTGGTTATTGTTGTTCTTGTTAACCTCACATTTCCTTGCTCTTTACTGATATATGCAGGATTCATATGTAGCTTCTTTGTTACTTACGTTGTTTGTTGAGCAATAAGAAGATCTACGGTTTGTTGTAGCTTATTGTTCCCTATGTTGGCTTTTCTGGAAGAACGTCGTGTTTGGGATCCTCTAATCTGATACTGTTCAATGATGGGTTCAGGTTGTCTTGATGATTATCGGAAATAGAATATGCACCTAAAAATTGTCAAAAACTGCAATTGATACTATTGGTACAAAAAGTAGACACATTCAAAAGCAACAAGTTCAACCAACAGGTTGTCATAAAGTATCTCTCAACGATAACACAACGCATCAACATATGTTGGGTGATCCTAACACAGCGCAGCAACATATGTTGGGTGATCCTTATAGTACTGGTACAAAATTGGCACCTGCAACCCCTGCAGCTGCAAGGAACGCAATATCCCAGCTGCCTAATTTTCCAGGTATGCATTATTGGTAGTGTGTATCTGTAGTTTTACATGTTTAAGTGTCTAAATTATTTTTCCCTCTCCCAATTTATTTATGCAGCGATAATGCATATCAGAAAAACATTTATTGATTAATTGTATAACTTTTCTCTAAATAAGCTACTTATCATATTCATGGAAGAAAATAACTGATTTTGCTATTATTTGATTGTGTAATCGTTGTATATGAAAATGTGACTAAAATTGCGTGTTTGCCGTCTAACCTGCTACATCTATCATTAGCATTGCTACAGGTCACATTCCTTCTTTCAAAAGTTTGTATAATTTGAGTGAAAGTCTGGTCCGTGTTTGCCGGTATGATCAGATGTTTTGAATACGTGTATATTTTGTGTTAGATTTCAGTAAGCAACATGAGTTTTGTTGCGTTTATAAAAAAACAATTTGTTCCTGCTTATTTTCTGTCGTCAAGCACAAAAGATTGCTTACCCATTTTAAATAAGTAGTTTGTCCCTTTTATATTCAATCCCAAACACCCTATTAAAAGTAAGCAGCCTGCTACTACATTATACCGGTGTTAGAGTTATGCTAATAAGCATCTACAATTTATGCAGGCAGACTCAAGTGGCTAATGCAGGGCTTCAACTCTCAGGGACATCCGTAACTCACTACTACATGAACCTAAACATACCGGAAACACTTCAAATTCGGCAATTGTATGCATTAAATTTCAACGTCAAACATACCAAAGGTAATGGTTGACTTGTTGCAGTACTATGAAGGTTTTGAGATCGATGATAACTTAGGAAGGCAAGTGACAGAGCTTTTCAGCTTCTTTCATTCAAGAAGATACCAAAGGTTTGTTCTCCCCTGATATATGCATAGTGGAGATGGAGTTAAAAGGTTGGGTTAAGCTGTTGAGTCGGGCTGACTTGACATGCAAAACAGCATTGTCTCACTTCACAGTATAACTTTTGTAATTGATAAGTGCCGCTACTTGCTAACTTTGGGGCGATTCATAACACGGTGCTGATCTTTCAAAAGAAGTTGTATGTACTTTCTCCTGATGAGTTGAGGGACTTGGTCTGCAATAAGGTTAGTAGATATACTATCTGTAAATATGTACGCATCATATACATATCAAGTTATACGTGTAATATATTTAAATTGTTCTCATCTTACTGCAGCTTAAATTGGTTTTGAAGAATGACCCATGGACTGAGAGAGTTGACTTCCTTAATGAAGCTATGGTCTCTTTTTAAAAACAGGGCTCTATCAGAAAATTCTCTTTCTGATCAACCTCCTACAATTTACCGTACTCTTGGTCTGAGTCTGATCTCTAGTCAACTTCCTACAGTCTACAAGTCGTTGTCATGTTTCTGTAGCCACAAGCATATTTCTTTTGGAGTTGGCTGATAAAGATTACCAGCTTAGAGGATTGTTGGGCTGATCTTAGTACACCATATGCCACAAGCTAAAGATATTAGGTTTATCTCAGGTTGTGTTTCTTAGCGTTTTATTGTTTGTTTAACTTCACGTTATAAGTCGATATTACTTGTAGTCGTATTACTCGAAATGAATTCGACATGTATACTTACTAATGATGTTTTTAGTTGGGCTTAGAACCGATATTATTGTAGTCGTTATTACTCGAAATGCTTTTGATTGCGTGAGGGGGCTGGTTTGGGTTTGCTTGTTGAATACTAGGTGCTGTTTTGGATTGCATATTGAAAGTGATACTAGCTCTTTCAACATTCAATAAGCAATCCTAGGCAGCTGTAATTTTTTATTTATTTAAATACAGATAGAGACCGGTTTTAAAACCGGTCTTCATTTGATTTCACATGGAGAGCCCCCATATTACAGACCCCATCAAAAACCGGTCTCGATTGCGTCTCAAACCGGTCTCCTTTTGCCTTGTCGACACCGGTTCTTAAACCGGTCTTCATTTGATTTCACATGGAGAGCCCCCCCATTACAGACCCCATCAAAAACCAGTCTTGATTGCATCTCAAACCGGTCTCGGAAGCACTTTTTGTAGTAGTGGGACATCTATCGTCTAATATATTTGACCCTGTTTTAATGTCTCTAGTCAACTATGACACAAATTTGCTTTAATATATAAATACTTCGTTCGTTTTAGAGAAGGTTATCATAAAGTAACAATTTTAACTTCAAATTATGTGTGTAAGCAAAATATAACTGAAAGATACCATTTCCTAAAGGACTGCAACTTTCAACAGTAACTAAAATAAAAATAATAAAAGTGGATCATTTAAGATTATTGTAGTAACATTTCCTGATGAGTGCTTGACTATGTGTCACATACACGTCTTAAAAATGTCCAATGACTAAAGTAAGGAAACATATGGACCATAATTAAAGTAGTACAGTAGTTAATAGCAATGATAATGTGTAATGATGGCAACCTGAATACTAATTCAACCTTAAAGACAAATTAGACATTTTAGGCAATTTAATAAGACATCACATAAAGAAGGATTGTTACAATTTTTAATTGGCAAATGAAGCATATGAGAATAATCCGCCATCTGTATTCAGAATATAATAGTTCCAAAAACTTCTTTGATTGATTATGATGTCTTACTGATCTTAATTCTATTAGTGCCAAATATCATCGGAAAACGAAATATTAGATACACATATTTGAATGTAGGGTCAGTTTTTGCTTTTAACTACAGAAATTTTGCACTACTTGAAGATTTTCGATTAGTATTATTTGGGTTTGAAGAAAGAGTTTGGTTGGTCTGTTTGTAATTTAAATTTTTATCAACAATTTTTTGTTTTATATCTTTGTAATCTTTCATATAACTCTTAGACACCTGTGTAGTTCTAATTTCATGAAAATTCCGAATCTACTTAGCATCTGTCTGGATGCAGATATTATTTTGAGAATCCTTTGGATGCATATATGAATACAAAATTTCAGTGACTTATTAGGAATAATAGCATTTGATCCTTATAAGATCCATTTACGTCTAAACTAAACTAAACTCAAAAACTTGATTACTGCTTTTTTTTAATAACGGCAATTTTTTCAGACCTTATACCACCTATCTCACAATATATATCACACACATGCCTCCAGCGAGGCTTGAACCCACAACCACTAGGTTGGTGGGGAACACACATACCACTAGACCAAAAGGCCTTGGGTACTTGATTACTGTTTTGATATATAATCAAGTAAATTTCTAAGAAAGACAATTGTAAAGAAATTATCAACACCAATTAAACAAGTGACTTACCAAGAAATTGCCATATTTTGTTTACTTTGTCTTTGCTTCCTTGTCAAGACTCAACGGGATTAAATAAACATTGTGTAAGCATCATCCAATGTGTATGACAAAATATTACCAGTTAAATTACGTGTACTAGTCTATTTCTGACTCAAACACACATCAACTGATTTGAGAACCTATAACCGTTTAACGTAAAATATCATAACTGATAATATATAAAATAGACTAAATTACTTATAACAAGTTCCTATCACTAAGAATCTAAGATATTTTAGGGAAAAGGCCTCGTTATAAATTAGTACTTTTTAGTATTGAGAAATATAAAAAAAAACTAAGATGGCAAACATTGGTCTAGAATTATTGATGGAGAACTTGAAGCAGCTAATATGCTATGATAGCCCTTCATTGATGGACAACCCGTTTGTTCGAGACAAACAGCCTCAGTTCCAACTTCTGTATCAGGAAATCGAGTCCCTGAGAACCTTTGTTATGGTAGACAGAGATAAAAGATTGGCGAGAAGGCTTAGAGATGTGGTGAATGAAGCCGAATACATTGTTGATCTATTTATGACCAACGCTTTTATCAGAAACAACACAAACATGACGACGTGTGGTGCCATCAATAGCTATCAATCCCCGAATTTTGATAGTGTTATGGAAGAGATCAAATCCATTAAAAAGGAATTTATGGATAAGAAGATGCAGTCACAAACTGAAATCCTGCAGCCAACCGTTGGAACTTTGCCTAGCAGAAACATAACTAGTGCAGTACTAAAAGAAGAAATTATTGTGGGTCTTGACGATGACTTGATGGTTTTATTGGAGAGGCTTACTGGAAATCAAAAGCAATTAGAAGCCATCTCTATTGTTGGTATGGGTGGACTAGGTAAGACAACTTTGGCAACAAAAGTATTCAATGATCAGTTTATTGTTTATCATTTTCATGTCCGTGCATGGGTTACAGTGTCCCAAGCATATACTAGCAAGAAGGATTTGTTAATTTCCCTTTTGACATCCATTGGAAAACGAGCACCTGAAGAAATTTATAAGTTGAAGGTTGGTAAAATCTCAGAATTGTTGTACAAGAGCTTGAAAGGCAAAAGATATCTAATTGTCATCGATGACTTATGGAGTGCTAAGGCATGGGATGATTTGAAAATGTACTTCCCAAATGATAACACCCGCAGCAGAATCTTGTTAACCACTCGGCTGTCTGAAATTGCAGTCTATGCAAATCCACACGGTTTCACTCACTATCTACAATTTCTGACCATATAGGAGAGTTAGGAGCTATTACGCAAGAAAGTGTTTCATGAAGACGACTGCCAGAAAGACTAATCAAAGCTGGAATGCAAATTGCTAAAAAAATGTCAAGGACTACCACTAGCGGTGGTTGTCATTGCATGACTTCTAGTAAAAGGTGAGAAGAGTACTTATCTGTGGGAAAAAGTTGCTGAAAGTGTAATTTATTACATTGTTGGTGACCTGAAAGGATACTTGGAGACACACTGGCTTTGAGTTACAACCACTTACCTCCTCACTTGAGAAATTGTTTTCTCTATGTAGGAGGCTTCCTAGAAGATTGTAAGATCTTGGTGAGAAGATTGATCTAGTTATGGGTGGCCGAGGGATAAATACATGAAGATGGTGAAAAGCTTTTGGAGGAAGTGGCTGAAGATTACTTGATAGAACTGACAGATAGAAGCCTATTGATTGTTGCAAAAAAAGGGTCAAATAGTGGGGTCAAGGTTTGTCGTATTCATGATATTTTAAGGCAACTATGTTTGAGAAAGGCTGCGGAAGAGAACTTTTTCCAACAAATATCCAAGTCAGGTTACCTTTCATCTTCTAAGTTTATTCCAGGTCAGCAACGCCGTCTATTTGCAGACTCTAGAGCTTTATCTGGAGTTCTATCTGAAATCTCTTCAGGCCATTCTACACCTCACATATGTTTGTTTTTGTGTTTTAATAAGGAATGGTATTTCAGTTTAGGAGTTCAGAGGTGTTTTCATCCATTTCTACTTCTAAGGGTACTCGACCCATTAACTATTCGTACATCTATTCTCCCTCTCGCTTTAGAGCTACTTATTCATCTTAGGCACTTAGCACTTTGGTATGAGGTCACAAAGCTCCCTTTGTCGGTGTGTAATCTATGGAACCTTCAAACCCTCACTCACAAAGAAAATTATTCCAGTTTCATGAAGTTACCAGAAAACATCGCAAAGATGGTAAACTTAAGGCAAATGTGGATTGGAATGATCATTTCTATACCTGATATTCACAACCCATCCACCTGTGATTTTTTTTCAACTTGCAAACAATTTCTATGCTAAAATTACACGGTAGAGCTAAAAGTATATTGAAAGGATTCCTAACGTTAGGAAGCTTGGGTGTGCTGTTTACGAGGATTAAAATGATGAAGCATTCCCCAACTTTTCCTTACTAGACCACCTTGAAACTTTAAAGGTGATCCAGCCAGAAGTTCTGCAAGCGGAATCAATGTTATTAAAGGAGTATATTAGTTTTCCGGTAACCTTAAAATAAATTAACTTTATCAGGATGTCGTCTTCCTTGGTTTAGTATGTCAACAATTCAATCATTTCCTAATCTTGAAATTCTCAAGTTGCTAAATTATGCCTTCGAAGGACCTACATGGGACACGAGAGAAGCTTATAACACCACTTTTCCTTGTCTTACAAAATTGGTGTTGCTAGAATGCTACTATCTTAAGGGTATTCCAGAGGAAGTAGGGGAAATTCCCATACTTGAGATGATTGATATTGATAAACGGAACCACTCTCTTGTGAAATCAACTACCAAAATTCGAGAACAGCATCACACTATGGGAAATTATGAGCTGAAGATTCATGTGATAGGATTTTTGACATCAATAAGATGATTTATGGGCATCATAAAACCAGGTATAATTTTAGTTTAAGATTTAACTCTTATATCTATGCGGATATTACAATGTCTGGGATGAAAGGATGTTTTATTAATTGTTAATAAATACCAGTACGAGATAGTCGTCTACCTTATTATATAACTTAATAAATTGATGTATAATTTGCTTTATATGGGACGAGCATTTCTGGTAGCATAACCTTCGCTTCTTTCTTGTTTACCTTTCAAGCTACGCGTGCTTAAACGGGGTATCGTATATGAAAGTGTGTCGGGGCTATGTTCTAATATGTGATCGGTGTATAAGCATAAGTCATGTTGTATTCCTTTTACAGTCTTTGAATAGCTATGGACATGTCATAGTATTGATAGACTTGCATTTTGGCTGTATATATTTGATGTGAAGTTAATATATGATTCATCATTTTCAACAACAACAAAAAGAAAATTAAGAATCCGAATCTACTTAACCTGGATGTGCTATAGTATTTTTAATATCGACGGCATGCTTATATAAATATATCCAAATCGACATCGAACAGGAGACTTACCAGCATTTTATTATTTTTGCCTTCACCTCATGTGAGAGCTCTACTTGTATTAAAAAAGAAACAACAAGTAAGCATCAAACAAGTTCTGGCATTGAACAGGTTGAATGTGTGTAATGAAAAATATTATCTTGAACAATGTGGTCTCGGACAATCACAAAATAACACGGATTTAGGTAAGAAGTTGATTTTTGATATGCTATGTTTGGTACACATAGATTATGATTATTTTTTGAAAAAATACGCTATTTAAAATATAATCTTCGTTTGGGAGACAAATTCATAAGAGATTATAAAAAAATAATCTTCCATAATCTCATAAAATCAAATGCTACTTCATGTAGCTTATAAAAATAATCTCTATCTACAGCTCCATCTCGAGTTACAGTTGTTAGTAGGGATGGAAATAAAACCCGTACCCGATGGGGACCCGATCCCCAAACCCAAGTTGACTGGGGAATCCCCGAGTTGGCCGGGGATGATCGGTCTGTGATCGGATAAGAATCTGTCCAAAGTGATGCCGCTAATGTGAGGGAAAATATTTAGCAAATTGTTAGATACAAAAAATCTATCCAACTTGCTCATTTTGGTCGCAGACTTATGACACCAAGTGAAAGCACTACCTCCAAGATGAACTTCTTCAAGACCCGTGGTAGATTTTGCACACATCTCAAACTTTAAGGTAAAATCTAAAGCTACACTAAGAAATAGGGGTAACCATCTAAACTGTCATTTTTATAAACAAAATCATCAATTAGAAAAAACATACCGATAAAAAACAAACAAACTGATCAAATCAAAACCACATTCACTACAAACACATCAAAACCTGGTCAAAACACACAAAAATCGTGAATCACCTGGATATATGCACAAATGATCAAACAAATAAAGAATATGAGCTGCGTGATATTGTGTAACTGGATATATGCACAAATGATCAACACTGATGTTTGTTAATTGATTTGTGAATCACCTGATGATGACAAAAATCAAGATTTAACTTGTAAGTGCACTAATTTTTTTAATTTTTCAAAATTGAATTGAAGATTTAATGATTTGTGAAGTTTTGTTGAAAGTTTATAATCATGTTAACATGTTTTCTACAAGATATTGGACAAATTAGACAAAAAAATGAATGACAAACATGTTTGTTAAAACCGCACACCAGGTGTTTGATAAAATGTCTGAATGAAATTTTATATATGCGATGCACTAATTTTGTATTTAGATGTGTCAAATGTTGATGTTTACTTGACCAAATTAAGGCATATTTCTTGACCAACATGTTTACTTGTATTTATAAATGGGAGTTACCGAGTCATATAGTCTTTTGTTGCATTGTCAATTGAATCAGATTATTGTTGGAAGTAGTGACCGTTTCTGCACTAATTTCTGGTGTACTTGTTGCAGGTGGCTGGACTAGTGTTTATGGAAAGGAAGTTGATATCACTTTATCAAATTTTTCATATCGTCTAGTTTTTGTTTTTTTCGACCTTTGTATACTGATAGCTTTGTGTATCTGATATACGTATGGTTTTATTGTTTTTAGCTCCAATGTCTGGTGCTGATGGATGGGAAAATGTTGAAGCACCTGTATGAGCTACACATGGATGGGAAATGAATTAAAAGGTTTCTACCTTCTTCATTGTTACTTTTTAGTGTTGATTAAAGCCAAGTACACTAGAACTATACATTGGTAGCACTTTCTGATTAGAAAACGCCTATAAATGTATATCTAACGGGGTGGTAGACATTGGATTTTGAAGAGCCATAAAAAAAAAATAGTTGCTCCGTTCGCATGCAATAAATTCGTTGCTTGGTCCTTGTTGTTTATTGTGTGGTTAAATCTTGTTGGTTTGTTCCTATTGAAGTATGCTTATCATTCAAGGTCTTGATTTCTTGATTTAATTGGACGGATTGACATATCAAAAGAGGTAATGTGTCGGTTGGCAATTTATTTGGCTTGGACAACGAGATTGATATATATATTGTTTTTTAGTTTTGATAATATTTTGATTTGTGTAAACACCCCAAAATCGGTTTTAGGTATTTCATTCACCGAATGTCAATGCGTAAGTTTGATTAAGAATTATAGTTTGAATATTTTACGTGATTGGTTAGTCAAACTATAAGTATCAATATCTGGTAAATGGGTTTATTAAGTTTATGTGATAAGTATTAAAGAAAGAACTTAAGGGACCATTCTTGCACAAGTGTAAAAGTTATATTTAGAGGCTGAAAAATATTACATGAATGGCCCTTGGGTTTGATAACTCATAAATCCAAAATTATTCACAATAAACACATGTATATGTGTGTGTTTGCAAAGTTTGTAATTTGTGTTTATCATGGGAGAAAAAAAGAGGGACGAGTAGAAAACCCAAAAATTGAGAAATCATCAATTATGATGATTCAAGATAATTTTGAGTGGTGGTGCTAGATATATGGATGCTAAAGCTTCCTAAATATTACATTCAAAATGTATGAATTGAATTCGTTTTATGATCATGGTAGCGGAATTTTTGGGGCTTTTAGTTAAAAAGTATGTTTATGAAGAATTTAATCATGTTCATCCTGTTAAGTACATGGTTTATGATCCATTAATCATGTTAAGTATGTTTATGGATTAGATCATGATTAAAATTCAGAAATAATAAACTTGTGGATTGGTTGTCTAGAGACTTAAGATAATCCATGTTTTTTGTTGAAGTTCATGTTTTGTTATATTTATAAAAGAGGTGTTTGGGCTAAGGGTTTATATGGTGCCTAAAACATGTGTATTTTGGCTTAAGCTGAAGAAAAGGTTAGATATGTCCAATAAGTGATATATAAGTTTGGTAAATGTTTATGAATACTTATCTTAGGTTTCAGGTCGTTTTGGTACATGTTTTAAAAACGGGTCGGCATAGTGTTGCAGAAATTTGCACCAACTTTAAAAAATCTATAAAACATAACCGTAGTCCGGTTGGAGATGTGCTTATAATTCACAGAAAGCTAAAAGGAGTTTACTTTCTAGCAAAACATATTTCCTGGTCATGAAATTAGTTTAAATGGGTTCAAAATCAGTTAGTGCAGCGGGGTTGCAAAAACTTTGCGCAAAAAGAGAGTTTGTAAAAGGTGTTTAAGTATGAAATAAGACAAATTTTATGATTAAGTGAAGTGTATGAAACCATTTTTTCTTTTTTTTCATATGTTAAGTAACATGGTTAAGCAAGTTCTAATTATATTAGTATGATTATATCACGGTTAGGTGATCGTGGGAAGCTTACGGAACCTAATCAAGAGCAAAGGGGGAGTAAACGGCTTTTCTGTTTTACATGTTTAGTAGATTAACGTGTTTAATATATATATATTGTTCTATCTCAAGTAATATGTAAGACATGTATCCACATATAACCTTAGTGGTCAAATATGACAAATCACTGTTCTTTTGACTTGTGTGGTATGTTGCCTCATTTTGACCCATGTGGTCATATTTCATTATCTTGTTGACTCGTGTGGTCTTTATTTAACATCATTTTTACCCATCGTGGTCATATTTTAGTGTATGTTGACCCTTGAGTTCTGTTAGTATATGTTGACCGTTTGGTCATATTTAGTAATTATATTAACCGTTAGGGTCTTATCTAGTATTATGGCGGGAGTTGGGTATATTCAATATATGTTGACGTTGAGTCATATTTAGTATTATGGCAAAACCCGTTAGGTCATATTTTGTATTATGGTGAACGGTTGAGTCTATTTAGTATTTATGCGAACCCGTTGGGTCATATTCAGTACAGGTTGACCGTTAGATTCATATTTAGTATTATGGCGGACCGTTGGGTCAGATTATAGTAATGTTGACCGTTTGGGTCATATTCAATATATGTTGACCGTTGGGTCATATTTTGTATTATGGCGACCCGTTGGGTCATATTCAGTACATGTTGACCGTTAGATCATATTTAGTATTATGGTGACCCGTTGGGTCATATTCAGTATATGTTCACCGTTGGGTCATATTCAGTATATGTTCACCGTTAGGTCATATTCAGTATTATGGCGACCCGTTGGGTCATATTTAGTATTATGGCGACCCTTTAGGTCATATTCAGTACATGTTGACCGTTAAATCATATTTAGTCTTATGGCGACCTGTTGGGTCATATTCAGTATATGTTGACTGTTGGGTCATATTTAGTATTATGGCGACCCGTTGGGTTATATTCAGTACATGTTGACCGTTAGATCATATTTAGTATTATGGCGACCCGTTGAGTCATATTCAGTATATGTTCATCGTTGGGTCATATTTAGTATTATGACGACCCGTTCGGTCATACTCAGTATTTTGTCACAGCTCAGCCTTAATTTATATATGAAAATTACGTGTGAATAATTACCTTGCCAGGCGGGATTGGGTATTGTTGTTGTTGTTGTACGTGTGAATAATTTCAGACTCAGAACAGTTTAGTAAAGTCTCGGCAATCTTGTATGGAATAACAGTTCTTTATGCACATTAGTCAGTCCTATTTGGGCAGATGATGCTTATGCATTTAATAAGGCGCACGAAGTGTTTTATGCACTCAGCCAGTGTAGTACTACAAGTACTCAGTATATACTTTACGCACTCAGTATTGTGCTTATGCACTCAGCCAATGTTTTATGCACTCAGCTAGTAGAGTACTACAAGTACTCACTCAGTAGCTTACTCATGCACCCAATCAGTATCATGCTTATGCACTTATTTGGTAATATGTTTCAGGTAGTCAGAATAGTATGATATGTACTTATTCAATATCATGCCTTATGCATGCAGTTTCAATAGTAAGTTTAAGACATAGTTTTAATATCCATTAAAAAATTAATTTTGAAAACTTAAAAGTCTTGTTTGTAGCTAAACAAATTATTGCAGTTGCAATATTACTGGAAAATTGTTCCCATGAAGTTTTCTTAGGACTTAAACAATGTAATATGGTATGGATCAAGAATCTCCATTGAGGTGAAAATTTACCTTTTTGAAAAGTAAGTTTGTCATCATTTGAAACATACCCCATTAGAGTGAGCTGATCAAAGATTTCAGTATTAGGCAAAGAACTAATACCATTTGCATTTGCTAATTGGAGATGTCTCCTAACAGATGCTTCAGTAATAGCAATTGTTTTCCCATCAACTGTGACAGTTAGCTGTTTTTCTCCATCATTGATTGTATCGACAGTAACAGTCTGCCAAAACTGTTCAATTAGAGAAACATAGATAGTAGGATTTGCAGTTAAAGCATACCTGATATGGCTACCAGCAAGAAAGTCTACTATCTAATGGAATTCCTCACTTCCAGTTGGCTTTTGAAGAAAAGCCACCATGTTATGCTTGTCGTAGAAATCCATATTAGCCATGTGTATATAAGTTATGAGCAAAATACTGATGTGAGTGTTGGGTTAAGATCGATTTAGAATGAATTAGTGTTTGGTAAAAGCAATTGAGATTTTATAGAGAGTATATAAGGTTTTGATAGCGGATAAGCGGATAAGCGAATAAATTGTATCTTTAGCTTTAAAAGAAATCGTGTAAATAAGGTAAAGATTACAATTATAAAAATTAAGAACCTTATATACTGAGTCAGTTGCGTAAAAACCTCAACGATAATATTTAAAGAGTTAAAAATATGTTATTGACCAAACAGTGTAAACGGTAATCCAACAGTACAAATACTAGCCTAGCAGTATTAACTTTTGTCTAGCAGTACTAATATTTTTGCCTATTAGTATTAAGAATTTGCCTAGCAGTATTAACTTTTTCTCCAATAATCATGCAACAACATGCCTCTATTCATCACAAACACACTAGAAACAACTAGATAGACATGTGAGAATTCACGAGGACCATATTTATGCATAACCCATGAATAGAAGTCAAAAACTGTTAACCAAACCAAAAAAAATAAAAATAAAATAAAAATACAATTTTTGACCCATTTCTTCCTAAATTTAACCTCAAGTCCGTCCACCAGCTTAGTTAAATTATAAGTTTTTAGCAAATTATCAGCCATCAAAAAATTTGATTATTCTTTACAGTTGTCGTTTGCCTGGAAATAGGCCAATTCTTTCTTGTTCTATCTAGATATGGTGAATGATGACCATTGTTGTGTGGTGTACAACACCATACACTATAAGGACATTCATGCTATCATCAATTCCTAACAGTGTTCATACTCCAAACATACAGCATTTTCACCCATATTAGCATTTCAAATTCCCTTTTAAGCTTCGAAACCTTACATCACGTTAAACACAAAGAATCTTAATCCATAACATCTGTGCATATAGGCTCATTAAGAGAATTAGTTTTGGGGATCCAAGTCATTTACTGCTTGGTTCTGCCTGTTGGCATCAAAATGTTAAATTGCCTTACTAATGTATGATCACTGTTTTTTGGAGGCAGATCTAGAACATTTAATTTTTGCTCTTACCATAGCCAGCATGCGAGGGACCTAACAACATTAAACCCTTGTTCCCCAACAGCACTTGTAACTCTGTTTCCCTTAGGAGTATTAACAGAATTTATCTTAGCATTATTAACTTTGTCATTCAAATTTCTATTTTTAAGTGTTGTTTGTTGGTAAAAAGGTCTCCTAGATAGTGATGTGACTGTCTTAAAAAGACATTTAGGTATCTAGTTTTTGCAGCATTCACAAAGGATTTAGGTGCAACAGTATTAATAGGCCTGGCAGCACTAACTGGTACTATACCAGACTTGGTTAAAACTGCTGCTGGAACAAAATTCCTTCTAGAATTAGAGAAATTTTAATGATTAACCCTCATAGCATTATTCCAAACTAGTCTGACTTCCCTTTGACCAGTTTCCTTTTTCACATTGTTCAACATAGGTTTTTGTACCATCTTTTTATCATGAAAATCACAGTCTTTAATTAGTTGGCTTGTTTTAAAACTCCCAGCACAAAACTCAAGGCTTGTCTTTTGTAGTTTGATGAATCCAACTCTAATTTCTGTGGTTTATATGTCTTTCCGTTTTGTTTCTCGTTATTCTAAGATTTTTAACAACTTTCTTAGGTTGATTAGCTTGCTAGGGTTTTGTTGACATTATCAGATTTAATACCATTACTACAGAATATCCTCATCTATAATCAGAAACCCGCATCTTCCAATTATTTGGGGGCATCAGTAGAGTATTTCTTATCTCCATTTGAGGAATTTTCACAACCCTTATTTGCCTTAAATCCATAGCTTTAGATTCTAGGCTGTTGAGACTCCCTTAAGACAGAGTTGGACAAAATCAATAGTTGTGGGTGTGCAAATAAGCCTGTAGGTGGAGGTGGAACAACATTATACCCCACACCTTTTCTATTGTTTTCAGAAAATTTGGACTCAATATCAATTTACTAGGCTCTTAGAGGGCATGTTTTTTAATTGTCAATTTTTAATATGATTGCTTTCTTTTTCTATCTTAAGTTTTTCTATCTGATATTAAGAGCATTGTTTTTTTGTCTTAAATGAGGAATCTCTTTTTAAAACAATAATTTGGTCACCAAAAACATAACCTATTCTTTTGTATGGGAAGAAAGTTGTTTTCTACAGAGCTTTAGACCTCTTTTTAGGTAGCTATATGAAACATCAGTTTTTTTTTTAATTAAATTATACTCTTAAAATTATCAAGTGAGTTTAAGGCTTCAAAGCTTTTAAGAAGTGTTAAAATCAAGTTTTGTTCATGTTTACCTCGAGTTTGAGAAAGCAGCCATAAGTGCAGTTGTTGGTAGGGACTTATCATTTGCCATGTAGCTCCAATCATAAACCAGCTCCATACATAGCACATTGCCTTTTTAGATAGCTTGTTTCTTCCACATTCATCAGGTCCTTCTTTGAGCTGTCTTGATTTCTAAGCCTGCTTTTCTTGGTTCCTAAAACCTCTGCATTCCCTTGCAAAATGTCTCATCTTATGATAGTTGAAACATTCTACCTTGGATTTTTCATATCCTGCAATACCACTTCCATTGATAGTGATCTTCTTCCCATTTCTCTAGTAATACCTCTTTGCTCTCATACTCAGTAGTGCCAATTTCCACTTTAAATCCATTTCTTCAATATCATCTTCATGGATTTGTTCTAGGTCATTTCATGACAAGTTGAGACCCATTTGAGTTGATTGGCCAAGAAGTGCCATAGACTGTGACATACACTTTAAGTTAGACTAGGTTAGCATGAGTACTAGCAGTTACTGAGTGAAGAGTTAGCGAGTACTAACTTGAACATTTAACATTTTTACTTCATTGGTACTGATAAGTGTTGAACAAATAGGCCATATTCTGAGAGCCTGAATTTGAGTTTGATGTAACATTCTTTTTGACTTCTTGTTCAACAATCTTAAAATTGTTGTAGAGATCATCAAAGCTCATTGAGTCAAGATCTGGTTTGTTCCTCCAGACCACAACATGAGTGTTCCATTCAGAAGGCAGACTTCTCAAGAACTTTAAATTGAGATCTTCTTGAGAGATGTTTTCACCCAAGATGGCCAATTGGCTAACAATTTTTTGAAGCCTATTAAAGATAGAGTCATAGGTGACTCTATGCTTGAGCGTTGAAATTTTCATAAATCCTGCTTTAGAAAGTGTCTCTTTTGAGTCTTCTTGTGTGGCATCATTGCCACAATCTTGTGTGTGTTTGGCAGCAAACAGAGCCTTGGCTCATCCTTGTATTGATTAGAAATTCAATGATGTTCATTTGGGAAGTGGCGTTAGCTAATACATCTGGCTTTTACATCTTTTATTCTTATTTTGGGGTCTTCTCTTTAGAGTTACAGGATCCTGGTATTGTTGAAAGTAGATGGTACCATCTTGCATTTGTTGCGGGTTCGTGTGGCTACAGGATTAACGGATTGCTATTTTTCTCTGGATATCCCATAGAGCAGAGTCTAGAATTTGAAATTATTGCTATTATTCTGTGTTCTACTCGTTCATAGTCACCTGTTTTAGATGGGCACTTTGCAATAGCATTGTCTTGGGCCGTTTCAAGATCCATCTCTTTGTGTGAATAAAGAGTTCTTCAAGTTTGTTTCTTCTTGATCAAGGTTTCAGAACACAAGCTCTGATACCACTTTTTGATCCCCTTTTTAACAGATCTTTGTTTAGCTTGTTAAAGCTTTAGTTATCTTAGATAGATCTAAAACAACTATGATAGAAACCTTGAGTAATATATAAAGATTATGCGAAATCTAATCTTTATACACCAGAAGAACAATAAAGCAATGTAATAGTAACACAAGATCTTTCTCTTAACTCACAATGTATTGAATGATTTACAAAACAACTATATGTTTTGCCTAATAGCTATGACTTTTCTATGTATTGATTGATATCTATAACTATGTCGTAGGGTTCCTTTTACACATTAAGGAAAACCCTAATGGGCTTACAAAACGCGTTAAGTGATCATGCATATCGATTCCTAATATATCTCATGCATATCACATAAGCAGTACTAACTTCATATACTAACATTACTAATAAACTAACATTTTGTACTGGCAGTACTAACTATAACTAACAGTACTAACTATTACAACTAGCAGTACTAATGACTTAGTTTATTTTCTTCAATCTTCAGTATCAGCACAAATCTTTAAATAGCAATACTAAGTCCTTTCAACAGTATAAACTTGTAGAATCCCTTAATTCCCAACAGCAAGTAATTATCAGCAACTGGTTTTTATAATAAGTCATGTAATTTTTCATAGCTACGATTTTAAAGGGGCTTTTGGAATAAGCCTGATGTCTTGCAAAAGTTACGCTTCTGCTTATTTTATTAAAGTATACAGATTTCAGATATGTTATATATTAAAAGGAATGAGTTTTCAGAAGCTCATGTTTAAAAAAAACTGGGCGTTTCAAGTTGGTATTAGAGCGATGATGGTTTGAGAGATTTAAGTATCCACCATTAGTAGGGGATGCTTAGACTTAAACCGATTGCTCAATATTGAATACATAGTTAGGTGCATCGCACGTTTATATGTTTATCAGTACACGGATTATGATTATCCAGATTGTAGCTATTTGGCTCATGTTTGTCAGATATGTAGTTTATGTTTAGCGATGCATACCAGTTGATGTGATTAGATATAGACATGTAATACATAGTACCTCTCAGATATTAGATAAAGTTTCAGATCATGAACCATATGTTCACGATATAGAAGGCATACAGAATCACTATGCATTGATAACATATCAGTGTAGTTATTGTTTAGATGAGATCATGTGGAGTTATATGATAGCAATAAGTTCATGGTTATACGATGTGATTATTATGACGCCTGATCAACGTACTAATATTCACATGATATGGCATGAAGTTACCAAGATCATGAGATATCTCAGGAAGCTTACTAGACAGTTATGTGTTAAATTTTTATATGTTTCATTATAACCATGTATTCCAATTGGTATAGAAATGATTCAGAGTCATGTGTAGCAGATTAGAATGCCATACAAGTACAAAAGCATGATTAGATATGCTTAGATAGTAAAATGATAGATATAGCCAGTGTAGATAAGAAATCAGAAACTGCTAAGGTATATGATCATTATGTCATGACCATCAGTAAGTGAAACAGAGTTAGAATGCACTAGGTTAAGCGCATTACTAGACCATGCTTAGTATCCCGATATATGATAGAAATCAGAAATCATGTGTAGTACATGTTAGACAGTAAAATGATAGAAATAAAGCAGCATGAATCATGATTAGAATCAGAATATCATAAACATAATATCATGTTAAGAAGTGCATAATGTCATAATCAGACTTAGCATGCATAGTATGTTATAATCAGCAGTCATGTTATTGCACCAGTATGCAATTAGAAACAGAATGCATGAACAGAAGTATATAGTTAGCAGCAGATTAACATGATAGCAGAACATGAATCTAAGCTGATAGTTTTATTAATGAATCGAGGTAGAGTATGATGGGAATAAAGACATGTTTAAGTGATGTGAGTATTATGACGTCTGGCCAACGTGATAATAGTTACATCATGTAACATGGATTTATTGGGATCATATAATGTCTTGAGGAAATTTATACAACAGTAAGCGTAGATGAGACAATCTTAACAGACTAGAGTCATGATTCAGTAAAATTTAGAATCAGAAATCATACGACCATGAATGGTATAAGCGGATAGAAATTTATAAGTCTCATCTATTACAGTCCCATATTTTGGTTATTATATAATAGCCAGAACAACTCAAATTTTAGTAAGGCGTAGTATAGCATCAGTAATATAGATTAGCATAATAGAATAGTTCAGATTTAGAGTTTAGAAAAGTAGCATCATAATAGCATAGCAGAATTAGTGAGCAGTTCAGATATGGTCCTTAGAACATGGACGATTTATGAACAGATAGACAGATCTAGTACTTACTAGCAAAAATAGAAAGGTTAATGAACCTACCGAAACAGAAAATAGTTCAGAATGCCTTATAATTATAAGGATAATAATAGATAGATTACTTGAAATGAGTTTCCAGAATTTCAGATTTAAGACTCAGAATGAGCATAGAGCCATGTAAGCTTAGAAAGCATAGTGACTTGTCTTATTAAATAGAATAAACTAAGTATGCACAAATAAGATAACCATTAAATGATTAAGAAATGCCTTTATCTAGAATTAGGCATTCGACATGTAGTAAAGTTTAGAAGTTTTAGATTCAGACCCAGAATAAGCAGTACAAGTAAGTTCAGAAGATATTATGGCAAGACTTATATAACAGAAATAAAATAGATAAGTACAGTCTAAGTGGGGGAGACTTAATGCCCAGACGTAATACATGCCCAGATAGTCACCTCGAGTTAGTTCGTGAGGACACGAACGGAATAAATGGGGGAGATTTTTAACACCCAAAAATCGGGTTTTAGGTATTTCATTACCAGAATCCCATTGTGTAAGTTTGACTACGACTTTATAAGTTTAAATGTTTTACGTGATTGGTTAGTCAAACTATAAGTATAAATATCAGGTAAATGGTTTTATAAAGTATTATGTGGCCCAAGTATTAAAGAAAAAAACTTCAGGGACCATTCTTGCCACAAGTGTAAAGTTATATTTAAAGGCTAAAATTACATGAATGCCCTTGGGTCTTGATAACTCATAAATCCATAAATTATCCACAAAACACACGTATATGTGTGTGTTGGCAAAGTCGTGTTTATCAGGGGAGAAAAAAAGAGGGAAGAGCTAGAAAACCCAAAAATGAAGAAATCATCAATTATGATGATTCAAGATAATTCTTGAGATGTTGGTGCTAGATATATGATGCTACAAGCCTTCCTAAATAATCTCCATCAAAGGTATGAATTTAATTCAAGTTAATATTTCATGATCATGTTAGAATTTTGGGGCTTTTAGTTAAAAAGTATGTTAATGAAGAATTTAATCATGTTTACCATGTTAAGTACATAGTTTATGATCATTGATCATGTTAAGTATGTTTATGGATTAGATATGATTAAAATTCAGAATTAATGAAGTTGTGGAGTGGTTGTCTAGAGAATTAAGCTAATTCATGGTTTTTGATGAAGTTCATGTTTTGTGATATTTAATAAAGGGGTGTTTGGCTAAGGCTTTATATGGTGCCTAAACATATGATTTTGGCTTAAGGCCTGAAGAAAAAGCTTAGATATTCCAATAAGCTGAATATAAGTTGGTAAAGTTTGAATAGCCTTATCATGGTTTCAGGTCGTTTTGGACAGTTAAAAGTTTAAAAACGGGACAGCATGGTGTGTAGAAATTTGCACCAACTTTGAAAAATCATATAAAAATAACCGTAGCTCCGTTGGAGATGTGCCTTATATATCCGGAAAGCTAAAAGAGTGTACTTTCTAGGAAAAATATTTCCAAGTCATGAAAGTAAGTTTAAATGGGTCAAAATCGACTTAGTGCAGCGGGTTACAGAAATTCTGCACAAAAAGAGAAGTTTGTAAAAAGTGTTTAAATATGAAATAAGACATTTTATGATTGAGTTAAGTTGTATAGACCCATTATATGTTAAGATACATGAGTTAGCAAGTTCTAATTGTATTAGTATGATTATATCATGGTTAGGTGCTCGTGGGAAGCTTATGGAACCTAATCAAGAGCAAAGGTAAGTAACGGATTCTCAGTTAACATGTTTAGTAGATTAAACGTGTTTAATATATATACGCCTTGTCATATTTCAAGTAATGTGTAAGTCATGTATCCACGTGACTTAGTGGTTAAATATGCAAGTCAAGTATCATGTTGACCTGTGTGGTCATGTTAGCATCATTTTGACCCATTTGTCATATTCATTATCATGTTGACCCGTGTGGTCATATTAACATCATTTTGACCCATGTGGTCATAGATAGTGTATGTTGACCCATTGAGTCATAGTTAGTATATGATGACCCGTTTGGTCATATTTAGTATTATGTTGACCGTTAGGTCATATCTCGTATCATGGCGACCCGTTGGGTCATATTCAATATATGTTGACTATTGGGTCATATTCAGTATTATGGCGACCCGTTGGGTCATATTTAGTATTATGGCGACCCGTTGGGTCCTATTTAGTATTATGGCGACCCTTTTGGGTCATATTCAGTACATGTTGACCGTTAGATCATATTTAGTATTATGGCGACCCGTTGGGTCATATTCAGTATGTGTTGACCGTTGGGTCATATTTTGTATTATGGCGACCCGTTGGGTCATATTCAATACATGTTGACCGTTAGATCATATTTAGTATTATGGCGACCCGTTGGGCAAACTCCTAATGTTCACCGTTACGGCATTGTGAGTTTAATGGGGGATGTTAGCTGATAAGCCCTATAGGCCCGGCCCACTTGTTTAGGCCCGTTTAGTTTCTAAGGTTAGGTTAGTTTGTCTTATAAATACTCATTGTATTTTCTTTGTTTTAATCAATTTAATAATAAAAGCTTTGCATTGTATCTTTAGTTTCTATACCAGCAACAATTACTTTTGCCAAACATTTAATCTAAACTGCTAATTATTTATGCATTATTCTTCTTTCCAATTTGGCAGCTTAATTACGAACATTTTTATAATAAAATAGAGTAAACTACAAAATACATCCTTGTGGTTTGATAGTTTTCACATTAAACATCCTTTTTTATAAACTTTTAGCAATAATCATCATTTCGTAGTTAGACATAATATATCCCTAAAGGACTAACACTGTAATTTTTTTCTATGTTATCTATTAATATTTAATAGTCAAACACACTTCTTGATAAAATCACTACCAAACACCATTTTATTTATTTATTTCGTCTTCTTCTCACCATTATTAGGCGGTGTTTTTTCGGCTCATATGTGGCCTTATGAGCTTATTTGATTTCGGCTTATATAACATAAGCCTCAATTTTCCAGCTTATATTGAGACTTGTGGGCTTATATAAGTTTATTACGATATGATAAACTTATATAAAGTCTCAATATAAGCCGGAAAATTGAAGGTTACGTTATATAAGCCGAAATCAAATAAGGTCATAAGCCCACATATAAGCCGAAACAAACACCCCTTATTATCCCATCATCATCTTTTTTTCACTACTTCCACCACTATAAAATACCTAAACCATTAACCATTAAATCACTTTGAACTACCTTAAAATAGCTAAACCCATAAAATATTTATACATATTACTCACAAACACTACAAAATACCAAAACTCATCATCATCTTCTTCTCATCACCTCTACCATCGGCATTTGCCAGATCTACTAACACCATCTTTCATATATGTGGTGGCCGGCTCTGTGACCACGACCATTCGGTACCTCCACCGCCGAATACACCCACCATATTAGTTGGCGGAAGTGGAGGTAATAGAGGTGGCTAATGGTACAGTGGAGAATGGTAGTGGTGGAGGTAGCGAGTGTGGTGGTGTTCACAAATTCGGCCACCATAAATTTTTTGATGGCTAGAAGTGATTTTATGGTGATAGGTATAGATATTTTTGTTAAAGGACTTATAACTATTAGTTTTGGATTAGTATTTGTTTTATATTAGGATTGTACATTTTATTCGTATGCCCATGTGTTAGTGCATAAACATGAGACATGTGTAATCTCACATCATCGGTTAATCAATCAAAGTTTACAATATTGTATGAGTTTACATATTTTATGGTAGTTGTAAGTGATTTTATGGTAAGTGGTTTAGGTAGTGGAAGAAGATGATGATAATGATTGGCAATGAAGGTGATGAATAAGAAGATGAAATGAATAAAATAGTGTTTGTGAGTGATTTTATCAAGATTTTTGTTTGACTTTTAGTAGATAACGAAGAAAAAATTACATCATTAATCCTTAGGGATTTATTGTGTTTAACTTTTACTAACCGTGAGATATGATTAGTGCCAAACGTTTGTCACAAAGATGTTAGTGTGAAAACTGACAAATCAAAAGGATGTATTTTACAGTTTACTCATAAGAGGGCATGGTATGGTAATGGCGTTGGGTGTAAAACCAATGCCGTTTCTGGCTTTATCACACCGGAGAGTGGGTGAGGGGCATGGAGTTGGTGCTAGTGTTAACACAAACACGCCATAACGCTATGATTTTCTTCTTTTTTCCTTCTTTTTTTCGTTTTAAATTAGTTTGTGTGTGTGTGTTGATTGTGTGTGTGTGTGTGTTTTTTACTCTATGTGTGAAGTGTGTGTATGTGTATTCACAGGAAGAAGAAGAGTAAAAAGGTTGTTTTTTTGTTTTTTAATTTTAATTTTAAAAAAATAGTTTTAAATTATGAATGAAATAAATTTATTTAGTTTTAAAATTATGGAAAAAAAATTAATGGGACCCAAAAAGTAATGTTATTTTGATATTATGATTAGAGGGTTTTTTTGAGTGTTGGTGTTATGGTGTTAAAGCTGACGTGGCAGTCCTTTTTTGGTGTTATGATGTTATGACACCTGAGGCTCTAAGAAAATGGCATTCCTCCTAATATTGATAACATGATTAAACTAAACCCATGGTATTATGCAAATATGCAAGTTTTAGTGGGTATATATGCAATTGACCCTATTCAATATATCATAAATAAGGGACCACCTATATCTTTGAGGCCTTAGCAGGTCACCTTTTGTCCAGTTTGTCAACAATTGATGATCGTGGTTAACTTCACCTTGGCAAGCCATAGTCACAATCACTGAAGAAGTCTTTTACCCTTTCTCTCACCTAACATTAACCACTATCCTCAACGACAATTTGGTCAATTCCCGAGCGACTTGTCGCTGGGGATACGTTTCCCGGGCGATATCGTCGGGCCTACATAGTTTCAGTCAAACAATTAAGTGCCACGGTGGAGGGGTTTCCCGGGCGACATGTCGCCCGGGAAAATATTCCAAATAAATTGACTAGTCAACGTTAGCAATAGTTTTTGTCGTATAGTGGTATCTTTCCCGGGCGACATGTCGCCCGGGATAGTTTTTTAATATTTTTTTCCATCTTTCCCGGGCGACATGTCGCCCGGGATAACCCTTTAATAAATTTTTAGTTTAACTTATCCCGGGCGACATGTCGCCCGGGATAAGTCTGCAATTTTTTTTGGTACTGCCTGCACAGCAGGCTATTTCCAGATTTTTTCTAGAAAAAATCTACCAATACTCAAACCTGTATAAACCAATATATAATCTACCCAAATACATTACAACTTGTACCAAAACACAATACGATCAACGCATTTGATATAATAAAGCTAAATACGTCCAAAATCCGAATAAACACAATATAGTCTACAAAACGGGTGACGAAGTCACAAAACTTGCATTATCCGCAAGATACAAGTCAATATTCACCAAGATAACAAGTTCTAAACGTACGGGGAAACAAATATTCACATAAGGGTCGCCAATATACACTTAAGACACAAAATAGCATATATATACTTACCCAACATCTCCTAACTATCGTCCTCATCCTCCCCGTCTTCGCCGTCGTCCTCATCATGTCCCTGCTCATCATCCCCGGGCCCGCCACTCCCGCTGCCACCACCTATCTCAGGCTGTGACTCAAGCTGTGTAAGCATTTGGGAAAACTTGTCGTCACTCCTAAATAACTTCATGAACATGTTCACCTGACGCGTTAGCACCTTCTCTCTCTTTTTGAGCTTAACGACGTCAGAGGAGTGCGTGCATGGAGGCGGGGGTGGAATGACCGTGCCCTGTCGTGGCAAAACCCTACCAACACCGGGAATGTGCCCCCGCTGCTTGCCCCCGCGAACGATGGCCATTATCTCATCCTCGGTGTAGGGCACACCCGTCTCGGTGTTGGAGCCTAGACCTTGTAGCCTCAGCATCTCATCCTATGTAATCACAAAAACAGAAGATAGTTAATATATTAGTCGGGTTACTACATTATTTCTCGACAAATCATTAAAGTGCGTGTTTTGAAACAGAACTTACATATAGAGCTTTGTCCTCCGGGTTCAAGAATACGCCGTTAACAGTATGTGTCAAGAAGAAGGTATGGATCAGCGACGGGTACTCTCTAGTAGCTGAGCTCTCCATCTGCACATACACACGTATATAAGATGAAACAAATTAAAAATGAAAAATCACAACACACCAAAGCGTTAATTATATATGTGTAAAATAATTATAATGTTTATTACATGCATATCTCGAAGGGCGGCAATAGACCGGGATCCCTGTCGGCATACGACCTTGCTTTTTGCCCGGTTTTGTTTATTTTGGGCAGCCCGGGCACGGTTCTTGGGATCATTCCAGAACCCAATCTGCGCATCCCAATTGACCTCAGAAATGTGCGAAGGACGTGATAGTCTGATGCGCTCCAGGTCGTAAGTCCCGTCCGAGTCAGGAATCCAATGCCTTTCCTTAAGAGCAGCCTTCTTGCCATTGTAAATCTTTTGTAGATGCTGCTGGATGGCCGCATAGATAAGTGGCCAGCGATCGGATTCCATGTGGGGACGCATGTCAAACTGGGTCTGCAATCATATACAACAAAGACAGAGTTAGAGATATAATTTATATATTTATCTAAATTTGTTTATTTATTTATATGATATAAATAAATAAACGAATTTAGATAAATATACACAATTAAATAAATGAACACGATAATGAAATAAACATAAAATGATAATGAAATAAGTTACCCCAATCCGAGCCATGACCCCCGCCTTCTGCTCCGGCGGCACTTGGCGCCAGGAAGGGTAGTGCAACGGCATCTCCCGAACGATCTCCCCAAGGTAGTTGGCCCAATGAGCCGCATGCTCACCCAGAGGCATCAGGGTATCTCTGTCGCCAAACTCAAACCTGATCGTGACGGGGCCACTTTTATCCGTGATGGCCTTTAACCCGAGGTTCCGGGTCTCCTGGCGGGTATGCTGCCTGCCCGCTCTCCGGCCACCCAAATTGGGTTTTCGGGTGCCCTTACCTGCAAATTCAAGTGAGTGATAAAGTCATAAAAATTCAAGGCAAGCAAATTCAATGTATTAAGTTTATGCTTGTATTACAATAATCCAAAAATTCTTACCTCGGTTGCCCAAGCAACCCCCACAACCGGTGGGTATCTGGTGTGAAGGGGGACGATCATCACCGCCACCGTCACCGCCATGACCCCGTGCAACATCCGCTGACATCTGTACAAGTAGCATTAGGATAACATATAGAAATTCATGAACAAAATAATAAAAGCATGCACACATCCAAATACATACACATCCAAATAAATATACACATTAAAACCATCCACGACAATTTCATTCATTCATTGAATCTCCACGCAAACATTCATGCCACATATTTATTTTGCCAATTGTCACCCTATGCATTTTGAAGAAGCCTGCCTAGCAACAATAGCATGAGCAACACTATGCATTTAGAGAAGCCATCTATCATATTAGAGTTAAGATCCATGAAGACCCAACTACATCATTGTCCATATAAGACCCAACTGAACAAATCGGCCACTCATTCTTTTTCATCAAAAATAAAAAAACTCACACCTTTTTTTTTCCCCTTCTTTTATTTAAAAATAAAATATCTAACAAACGGTCTAAAACAGGGTAACCACAACGACCAAAAACATACACCATCGCGAACTAGTATTTTTTTTTATCTTTCCATAGACTGACTACGATCAAAAGCATTTCGATAGAACAATTTATGTCTAATTTTTTTTTTTACCGACAACGAATTGCGAAAATCATATATAGTAGTTCGGTATTACCGGATCATATATGAATTCGTTATAAACGATCATAGATGATTTCCAAACATAAAATCATATATGAATTACATAAAATCAATATATGATTTCATAAATATCATATTGATTTCAAAAAATCAATATATTTGTGATTCCGATCAAACTTTTTTCTCAATTTTGTTTCAGTCTACAATTACGAAAAACATATATGCATAGCGAGTATTAGAATCAATATATGATTCGTACAAAACGAATCATATATGAGGTTCATAAAATCATATAGAAATTCATAAAATCATCCATCATGATTTCATAAAATCGATATGACTTTTATAAAATCATAAAAAAAATTCGTCGAAAGTATATTATGTCGCCCCTCTAAGAAAGAATTAAATTTAATTCTCGTCGCGATTGGTATTATTGTTTTGCGTAACGATTAACGGATTTGTGGGATATATAATTTTTAAAAAAGATGTGGAAAAGTAAGTTTTTTTATTTTGATAAAAATAATGAGTGGCTATGATTGATTCATTGGGTCTATGACAAAAATTGGGTCTATATTGAACTTTTGAGCATGCAATAAATTATATATGACAGGAGCTACCAAATTAATGAAATTAGAAAATATTAAAATTTATGGTCACTTGCAAAGATTCGAACATAGTTATTTTTGCTACACAACCAAGAGCCTTCAACCACTAAACCAAAGTCAGAAAGTTGTGTTGTACATTAAAAAACAAAAATGTCATTAGTTACTAACAAACAAATTAATAAATTTTGGTATTTATTATAAGCATTTACCATGCAAACCCTTTTTGACTTGCTAAGAAGTTGAAATATTAATTATGCAATTAATATGTTTAAATTTAAAAACGGATTTCAGTTTTAGTTTAAAGAAATGATTTAAGCCCATTAATACTCCATTACAACTAGCTATCAAACTAGTTCAAATGAATTGTTACCTATATTAAGATACAAGTAATATTATAAACTTTGAATGTAAAATCCCTCAACAAGGGAAACAATTCGTCACATTTAAAGAGTTAACAAAATTTTTGGGGCGGAACAAAAAACGTTTTAAAAATCCTTTAAACTTTCGTCACATTTATAGAGTGTGAATTTGAAAATGTCAACATAACAAAAACGTTTTAAAACAATCCTTTAAAATCTTTAATATAATTAAATCCAAACCAATAAGATATCAAATCACACCATAAAATTGTTTTAAAAATAATCCAATTAAACACTTTCCTTAATTAAAACAATCGCAAATTAAATTAAAACAATCCTTAAAACTTTTCCTGAATTAAAAAAAATTTCTTAATTATATAGATAAAGGGAAAAATTAAAAACATTTTTCAACACATTAAATCTAACCATAAAATGTAAAAATAGAAAAACGTGGTATATAAGAGGGAAAATTAAAAACATTTTTCAACACGTTAAATCTTAACCATAACATTCTTGCATTATATATAAGTCTTATCTTTTTCATTAAATTCTGATTTTGTTTTTAAATTTGAAATAAAAAACGTGGTAATTATATCTGAAGACGTGAAGGTACGAAGTATCTGGCTAATAGATGCATAATTAGATCCGTTCAACTATCGCTTTCACATCAAAATACTTAAAAAGTACACATGGTAAGTCTTTCTTACTCTATATGCTATACTTCAAAAAAAATTATCTAAAATTATACCATATTTAATTTTCAAGAGTTATCTCTCCTAAGAGACGTGAACCCATGAACTAGGCCACAAGACCTACCAAGATGGATACAAAAACTATGATGATGGCAGGTACTCACAAAGCTAACCATATGGGTTTATTTTGGAAAGTACATTCTTTTTCTTATTTCATGTTTCACTTGCATATTTTGAACATTGATAATGGCTAAATTTTATTTTAGTTCTATCCACAGGGTGTTTCATCAATCCAATTTTCATAGAGGCATTTGGTCTCACTTTGATTGAGGTATTTTTTGCTACTTTTAGCATTTGAGTTATGAATTTATTATACTAATAGTAGATCTTTATAAAAAAATTAATGAACATACTACAACTTATGGGCTACCGATGGTTGCACAAAGAATAGTGGACCTGTAAATATACACTATGTAATGTTATGAGTATGATTAAAGAGTTGTCATTGCTAAATTTGCAAGTAAAAGATGTGAAGTTTGCTTATGAGGATAATGCTGTGAAGATAGAGGAAACTAAAAAAATCCGAGTTTGGCCTGCAAGAAAGTATAATAGTAGACAGAGTGTACCCAATTTTAATGAAGGTTGATTTCACATCTCAGTCTCTGAAACAGGTTTAAATTGATTGATTTGCTTTTGTGTTTAAATTGTGGTGTAATTATAATTTGGATACATAATCACTTTGTATGATTGTTAGTTTTTTAGTTGTTAGGATTCCAGAGTGGTTCCTTTGGTTGTGCACTAGATGTATGTTATTGAATCTATTTTTCTGAACAAGGAAAACATTAACCAGAATAAAACCCCTTTTCATATGTAAATAGGTCGAAATTTCTACCTATATTCTCATTTTTCGTCTAGATTTCAAATTAGATTTGTTCGTGATGGTTATAACGGTTAAGGATTTTTGACAGGGAAAAGAAGCTGTCATTGTTAAAAGCTTTGAGAGAATCTACCGCAGTAATATGGTGGGATGTACTATGCTTTGTATCCGACGTTCACCATGTGCTTGGCCCCAAATGAGCAATGTAAGTCCCTTATTTATATTAGTTGGAAGCTACTAGCTAGGCTAATATATTAGTATTGATGATATGACATGACCATTAATGTTTTGTTCTTCTCTAGCATACTAATATATCTACTTCACATAGGTTCTAAAACTGCTTCAAGGTGACGTAGAGGTGACAAAATGGGCTCGACTTTCTTCTCAGATTTTGTTTGCAATAAAGAGCTTGGTTTTGGTAGGAATGCTTTATTTGGGGAGTTACGATGGGTGCTAAGTATATCCTTTGTCAAGGTAAATATACTAAGTAACAACAATATATGTTTATAAATTTGAACGTTTATTGCTAAAGTTAAGACCATTTCAAGTGTTTAGCTTATGAGTAATTCTTATATTATCTTTGTTTCTTGCTAAGTATATCCTTTGTCAAGTTGTGTGTATCAGTTGGTCAGAGCAAGCTCGCTGCCAAAGTTACCGAGAAGAATGCTTTATAGATAATGCTTTATAGCGCATCTGACGGGTCTCTTAATCTATGCCTATCAGCGCTTGATTTACTTATGGACACTAATAAGAAAGCTAAATTTAATCAGCAGCCAAATACGTTGCCATCTCAACCTGAGTTTTCGGACGTAACTGAATTTGGTAAAGAAGGCCGGTAGCAGTGACCCGGTATGTTTGTCAGATGATGATTAAGTAGCGATTGTATTATTGTGACTGATAATTGTATGTGTACCATGGCCTTATCTTAACAAACTACTCTTTAGAGAAAAGCTTATACTGGCTAACTACTAATGAAAATCTTAGATTATTTTTATAGACTCTAACAGTTGGATACTTGGATGTGTCAACACAATTACCATGACTTAACCGTTGTTGACCAAGAAGGTTTGTAATAAAATTTGTCTTAGATGTAACAGATTATGAAAGTTCCCTCTTTAAATACTTTAACATAGAAACTAAGTTAACATGGAGCAACATAAGTTGTGGGTAATTGAACTACATTTTATGAGTCACGGAAATAATGTGAAAAGTATCAAGAAAAAATGTTTTAGAAATGCATTTTTTAAATATTCGATTGATTAAAGGATAAGGTATTTAAAAACCAAGTATTACTCTTACAATCTTCCTGAGTAAATTTGTATGCATATTTACCATGTTATTCTTCTCATTTTCATGATTCATACTTAATGGTGCTTTAAAATGTATGCTTAGAGTTTTGATAAACCTTGAACAACTTTGTGTATAAAGAAGCTTTATTTCACATTTGAATCAAAAACATATACTTTGTAATGACGGATAATTTATTAAGTGTTATTTCCTCTTATCGGATTACCGCTCATTTCTTTTTATTCGCTATTCACTCTATAAAATTTTCACGTTGTTCGTAATTCGTTAACCATTACTTAATTTTTCACTTGGATACTCACAAAGCGAGCCCGCCCATCGGGCGGGCTTTGCAACTAGTATATATATATATATATATATATATATATATATATATATATATATATATATATATATATATATATATACACACACACACATATATATACATATATAGAGTTAGGATCAAATAAGAAGTTTTCTTAAAATAAGAAGGATGCGAAGTAACTATAATCGCATATCCGAGGTGCACCGACTTAAATTAGATGCATCTCTATAATCGTAGATGCATTATAATGCATCATAATGTGTTTTCTAGCTTTTAATTAGATGCATATACGTATATTAGATGCATTTCATGATTTCTCTTATTTTTTGTTCCTCTACATGTGCCAAAATCATGAAAATCAATTTGCACCATCTACACATCAAATTAACTTTTGAAACTCGACATGGTACATCTAAATGAATAGAAATGCATATAATGCAAGTCGTTGCATCTCAAATGTGTTGTTTTAGTCACTTCTCACCACTTCTTATTTTAATTTACTTCTCACTAGATCCCTACTCTACACACACACACACACACACACACACACACACACACACACACACACACACACACACACATATATATATATATATATATATAGGGCAAATGGCACAAAAATGTACCCAACTTAAGGGTCATTTCCAATCAAGGTATCGTACTTTTTTTCTTACATAAAAAGGCACCCAACTTATATTTTTGGCCATTTTGGGTATTTTCGTTAAATATTTAACGATCATCCGTTAAATTTTACATTTCAAGTCCACCGGCTACTACCACCACCACCACCAATTATCTTCGCCACTAGTAAGCATCCCCACCACCATCACTCCCAAGCACCGCCTCCACCACCAACCCCACCCACCACCACCATAAATCACCAACTGTACATTTCAAAAATTGACGCTAACAAATCTCGCAGATTCTATAAAATCAATTTCTATTTTGTGTATACATTTTCTGAAGATTGGAAATTGATTTTGGTGATAATGAACAAGAACATTAATTTAACATTTGATTCAAACGTAATCATTTTGTGTTTACATTTTGTGAATTCAACAGCGGATTTAAACGTAATCATTTTGTGTATACATTTTGTGTGTACAATTTCCATTTTGTTCATTCAACAGCCGATTGAATTGGTATTGTCATTTTTAAGAAAATGCATACACAAAATGGAATTTGATTTGATAGAATCTGCGAGAATTTTTTAGCGTCAATTTTTATGATGCACGGTTGGTGATTTATGGTGGTGGTGGGAGGCTTGGTGGTGGTGAAGATGATTGGTGGTGGTGATAGTGGCTGGTGGGCTTGAAATGTAAAACTTAACGGATGATCGTTAAATATTTAACGAAAATACCCAAATTAGCCAAAAATATAAGTTAGGTACCTTTTTATGCAATAATAAAAGTACAATACCTTGATTGGAAATGACTCTTAAGTTGAGTACCTTTTTGTGCCATTTGCCCATAAATATTATATTATAATATATTATATTTTATATATATATATATATATATATATATATATATATATATATATATATATATATATATATATATATATATATACACACACACACACACACACACACATATATATATATATATATACATATACATAGGCTCCGATTCCTTTGAGAAGGTTTTTATTTTGAGAAGATTGAGAAATCTACGTTTGAGCAAATTGATTCCTATTTTTTGATTTGATTCACATGTAAACATCATTTAATAGTAAATCAAAGCTATAAATCACAAATGTGATTCACAAATCATTGCTAAAATTGAGTTATGGTAATGATTCCTTAAATTTGTATAGAAGATTTAGTATTTTACTTATATTGCAAAAACAAGAGATTTTTTAACATTGATTAGAATTTTTTTACACATTTCGAATTATAATCACATTAAAATGAGTTTTATGCTTGAAAAACTTGAATCAAAGTTAAAAAATCTGTTCATTTTGAAACATTTCAATCTTCTCAAATAACAAAAACCTTCTCAAATCGTTCGGATTATATATATTTATATTATATTATATATATATATATATTTATATATATATATATATATATATATATATATATAAGGCACTTGAGGAACACCTCTTTCACGAGGGACGAGTCATCCATCAAGACTTTCTCAGCAACACCAATACAGTCCCACCTTTTTGGCTATAAGTTTTCAATGTCTCCCTACTATTGATGAACCTATTTGTATCCGCTTTGTAATCGAATTCTATCATTCGGTTTGCATCTCTCGGAAAGATGACATGTCCATTTTTGTTAGCTTCACAATTGAAGAACGAGAATTTACTTTTCCACTTCTTCTCTTTGCTCAAATTCTCAACATTCCATGATATGGAGCATGTCTCTACGCCGATTCTTGGTCTCTTGTAACCCTTCCTTTAAGTCTTGATGATGTTGAAAATTCTCATTACTACACTCCCTTGGTCGACCCTCTCGTCAAAGTATTTTCGTGGAAAGAACTATTTTCAACCGCACCACAAAAACCGAAAAACTTGTCAAGAAAGACCCTTTTCAAATGGAGCTAAATGAGCTTCACATGGAATTCAAAAAATGGGAACAAATACTGCATGAAAACGTCTTGTGTCTCACGAGAAACAAGGATCATCCTAATGCCGCTCTTTCCTACATGATCAATTGTTTTACCAACGAGCTTCCCTTTAATCTTGCTTATTTCATGGTCAAGAGAATGGTAAGTACCTCTCATCGTGACAACATAGTCCTTCCTTATTCTATGTTTCTCACCCGTCTTTTTAAACATGTTGGCACTTTCCAACCGAACCTATTCTCTCTCAATTTACACTCTCACTCCTCATGTCATGGTGCCTCTTAGTGAGGAAAGAGTGAAGCGTAACACGGGTAAAGGTAAGAGAACTCATCCTCCCACTGACTCTTCTTCCTCTCAAAGTGATGATCCTTCCCATATAAAATCCAATCTATCTCCTAGTTCCTATATTAAAGAACTCCTACAAATTGAAAATGCATCAGGCGAGTTCAAACAAACCAATGGGGATTTTCAAGTGCATCGGGAAGACCTTGTCCAATTTGATGAAGAAGTTGGACAAATAGTGAGCTAGGGGTATGGTTATTGGTAGACTTGCACATTATTGTTGTTTATTTATTGCATTATGACTTATGAATGATTCTAAGATTTGATGTTATGCTTGGATATTACTTATGGATGATTATCTTTTAACGCTCTGGCTATTGAGTGTTTGGTTTATCCCCGTTTTGCACTATTTGGACACTATATTTGTCTTAGAAAGGTTTAGGCATATTATATCTATGATTTATATGTTTGCTACAGGTTAATTATATGTTATATTTTAGTTTTTGGCATTTTTGTCGAGTCGTTTAGGCTGCACAAACCTTCTGTGAAGCTATCGTGCTACAGCTCCACTGACCCCTTTTATATGAAGGACGGATCCACTGCTAATCCCGAGAACCACTTAGGGAATCAACTTGGGTATATCCTAAGGGATAAAACATGACACAAGGAAAGAAGGCTTATTTTGGTTCCTTTTCTTCTTATCATCGCCTGTGATTTTCTCATTTTCTTTAGTGGATCTTTACTCATCCGTGCACCCACAAGAGACCCTCTCTCTTCATACTTCATAGAATCTCCTACCTTATATGGGCTTCCTTGCATCACGTCCGTCTTGGTTTACATTTAATTTAAAACTACTCTACTTAAAACTAAATTACAAGAGGGAAACACAATGGCACGCAAGCCTCCTTTAAACAAAAAAAAATAGTTGAAATATAAACATGACAAATACTACATCACAACTACGCATTTTATATTTTTGGTCTATGGCACGAGCTTGTGTCATGCGTGATTAACAATAAAAGCAGGAACGTATTAAATAATAAATTAAAGGTTAAAATACTTAAGCTATGGTTTTCTAAGACATACTATATGTGCACATGCACTACATATATAGCACATCATAAAGTACATGCAAACCACGAGTTTTACCCGTACAGTTTCACACCAATGCAACACGTCATTCAAATAATGACGGTTCTTACCTTATTGATATATATTACCAATTTAGGGAAAGTTTTGACATTAAAAATTTACAAATCGTGATTAGGGTTTTCTCATTACTCAAATTTTTAAAAGCATGTGACTTAGGTAACAAGAATTCCCAAGTAACCAAGTTTCTTTTTTTGAAATTTTTTATGGAATTTTAATAAAAAAACATTATTTTCCTAATTACCCGGTTATGCCTCAAATATTGTAAAACCCTAGTTTCCATATTTGGGAATCCCGGACTCTAAATAAGACAATTGAAAAAAACATCAGTTTGTGAAAACTCATAGCTTGGTCACCAAAAATTTGTGCATGTCAAATTTCTTGATCACTTCTTGCTGGGATACATGAAATCGATCCATCTAGGGTTTAGGTGAAATTGGATTAGTTTTTCTTTTTCCAGAGCAACCTTGTTTCTTTATGATTAACTTTGGAAACCTAGAGTTTACAATTATGTTTTAGCATATTTTTAGCAAAGTTTACAACTTACTAAAAATACCTAAAACCCTAAATCATAAAAGAATACAAGATTGATTGCATGCAAAAAAAATGATCTAATAAACCCTAGTTCTTGTAATCATGACAACAAAAATTAGAATTTCTAATATTTGATCATGGATTCTCGCGTATCCTCATAAATTTGACTCCTTTAGGGTTTAAAAAATGCTAATGGGCTAATTTTATGTAATCAAAATACTAAAAACCTAATTTAATCACAAGAATGATTACACCCTATGAAGAAACTAAAAAATCATAGATCCGATGGTCGGGGAGACTCAAACCACAAGATAGCCATGTTTTAGTAACAGAGAATAGAGAGAGAAAGTAAAAGTGTAAAATGATTAAAAAAGAAAATAATACAAGGGTCTCAACCCCTATATGGAAGCCATATAGGGGTATTTATAGCCTACACGAATACTAAGTTTACAAGAATGTCTATTCTAGTCCCTGCGTGTGGTGCTATTATAAACTATGGTAATTCTGTAAATGTCATCACATAAAATAGAATTCTAACAATCTCTCCCCACGGGATGATATACAGAATTACTTACAATATTTTCCTAAAAAGTACATATAGAATAAGAACAAGAACTTTCATGAAGCTTCCAATGCTGATGATGTCTTTTGTGGTTGTGACAATCCGTCTTTTAATGTCCATATTTAATTCATATTTCGTTCTCATTTTTCTTGTAAAGTGAACTATTTTGGCCTTGTGATGGACCAATTGATGATTTGGAGGTGTTTGGATTGTGATCAGTGGTAGATTTAGGGAATGTTTCCAGGTCAGTAGGAAAACATGAGTTTTTCTCAAAATTTTTTGCTTAGGGTCTATAAATAAAAGACATGGGTGGATAGATATAGGTCTTAGGTACATGTGACGAATTGGACGCTTTTGTATCAATTCCGGATGAGGGAGATATGGCCTTTTTACGGAAGAAGGTCAAATCTGGAGCGGTTGTTGGAAAACTTGTTTTGCTCCAGGATTTTGTACAGTAGGTTAAGGTTATAAAGCATGGTTTAACACTAGATATTATAATCTTTTACCTCTCTTTGGATTCAATGTAAAAGCTATTATAGAATAGGATTTATGACCGAAACCGTAAACGGTAAAAATTCAGTTAACATTCTATTTTGAGTTATAGTTAGTAAAAATCCATTTTCCGTGGATTGGTAAATGGTATGATTGATTAGATTAAAGTTATAGAAACTAAACTCAAGGACCTTTCTAGGGGTGAAAACCTCATGTTCATATCCTTTACGGATTAGGAGATATGGATCCATGAAAACAAGTCAAATCAGAATGTAGAGTTTTACGTCGTTTGTTGAAACATAAAACGTATAGATACACATAAGCGAAACAAGAATTGATACATGAAACTTAGTAGATGTTTATTTACCTATAAGACCAGATTAGGAATCATATTTTGAAGTATAAATACCTTGGTTAAGTCTTGGTGCAATGTCGTTCATGTTTCGGATTTTTAACTAGTATTATATAACTATTTTTACTATAACGATTTTATTTATAATTCTAAGTCGCGACTTGCTTTATAGGTCTTGGCTAATCGTTGGAGTCTTCTATCTCGTTGATTTCTCATTTGATCTTCTACTCACGGTGAGTTCATAGCCTCGCCTTTACTACTTTAACTGTTTTCTTAAAACCCGCGAGGGAGATACATGCTTGTTTTTATAAAATTGAACACAAATTGTTTTCAGTATGCTGGACCCGAATTGTATGCTTAATGCTTGAGTACCTATTGCTAAAGACCCTAATATCGTGAACCGTTAACTACCTATGATGGGTAGACGCTATGGTAATAAATAGGCCTATGGGGTGACTCCCCGTCCGGGGTTTGAATCCTTTTGGAACACCCACTTGCAACAGATATATTATCTGAGATGTTATAGGTATATAGCAATAATACCTAATCTTTTGGGGCAAACTACATTTTTATCTCGTCAAAGGGATCGGTTGTCACGAGCTCAATGCATTATTAATTAAAACTTGTTTGATCCACAAGTTTTCAATGATTTAAATATTTGTGTTCAAAATCTTTATGCTTATATAAACCTATGAATTTCACTCAACGTTTCGTTGACTTTTTAGCATGTTTATCTCAGGTAATCAAAGCTAAGGACTTGGAGCTTGGGACGAGGAGAAACTTGCGCTTAAAAATGATTTTTGTTAAAGCACATGATATCCATTCCTCAAAAACAATGTTTTTATATTTTGTTGAATACTTGTACCTTGTTAATCTTTATGTTGGGACAACGCTTGCACTCTGAACTTTTTAATGGAATGGAATATGTTTTATAACGTCTCTTTTCGAGTCGTTCCCTATAATTTATTGACTATTGTACTTATTATTTAACACCCTATTAGTTGGTTCCGCTGCATGTAAATTTGGGGGTGTTAAAGATTGGTATCAGAGCCATAAGTTATAGAGAACTAGGTCATTTTTCAAAAACCTAAACTATAACTTTATTTTTCTAATTTTCGCGCGCAAAATACTCCTCATGGTTCCTGCTCAAGTCGTTCTTGTGATTACCATTCTTAATACTTATACCCTGCGGGTGCATTATTGCTAAGTATTTATTGAATAAATACTATGATTTATATCGAAATATACATCGATTGGTAAACCTTATATTAAGGTTTTCTTTTGTATTTATTTACATGTTTAAATAAATCATTATTAAAATTATCATATTCATGCATTGCGTTCATTCGTATGTTACATAAATTTTAAATATGTAGTGACCTTATACACTTGTTTTCACACCGTGTCTGTGCACGTATGCTGCCCGACTTCTTCTGCTCACTTTTTTGGGTGTTATTTTTATCTAATATAGATATGTAATGACCGATTACATATACTCGTTCGATTCGAACTGACTATTTTACCCGAATTACTTTTATCGGTTGTGCGAACTTTCGCGGTACCACTATTTGGGATTTTGTAAATGTTTTAATCGATGAGAATTTTCTGAGTATCGTTTTACTACCCATGTGTGTTACTTTCATTATTTAGCTCCTTTAAGCTATCCATATAGATATCCAATTTGCTTTTCGACCATTTGTGCTTATTCATGAGAAACGTCTTGGGAAATAGTCTAATGACCATTGTGTAACTCAATGTGTCCTCGAAAAAGACTAGTGGCCATCGTGTAAGTCGCAACATCTTGGATGAAATTTTGAAATCATATCAAATTATATTGTGGATATTCACAAACTTTTCGATGACCTTTTTTGGTGTGTCACCGTTTTACACGACATTTGAACATTGTTCTAATTTGTTTATTTCATTGGCCATTCTACTTCCGACTCCGAATTGTAACATTCGTTTATACCCTGGAAACGCCATAATCATCTTATAACTAATCGTCTAGAACGTGACGGTTGATTGGAATACGATTTTACACGTATAAATTTTTAGCATTCTTTTTCTTAAAAATCTCCCCGTTTCAGAAGCGCGACTCATTAATGTTTCATTCTTTTTCCCCGGTACATATTGTGATTTTGAAGAATCATACCGCCAAAGAGATTTTCATATCTTACATATTGGATTCTATGTCAAGGACGTCATACACTGTTTTACTTTCTATTTGTGTTGTTGGTATTTGACAATGAGAAACTCAACCCTTTATATATATTAAATATAATAAATATATATTAAGAATCAAAAATCTCAATGTAGAAACCGGGAAGTATGATTCCCGGGTCGTTATCCCCAACGAGGAATGCAATTGAAAGTCGAGAGTCGTTTTGATAATCGATGCTTGAATGGAACAAGATTTTGATTGGTTTTCTAAAACTATGGGAAAATCAAGGCAATTTAAACTAAAAAACAATTAAAGCAACATAATTTTAAACTAAAGACGAAAACGTGAATCCTAAAAACGCGACTAATTATCAACTAAGGCGAATATTAACCCTAAAAATGAAAATTTGGTTTCTAAACCTCTAAAATGATAAAAGAAAACTTTCTAAAAAGGATTTATATTTTTTTGGCTTTTTAATAATTTTTTATGAATTAAAAACCTATTTAATCTATTTAAAATTCTAGAAAATGACAAATTAATTCCTAAAAATTCCAAAAAATGATTTTCTACTTTAGAAAAGTCTAAAATATCATAAAAACTCAGAAAAATATTTTTCACTACTTTTTATAATTAAAAACTAATTCCTAAAATTAATTTAAAAAGCTAAAAAGTAAATTTAAAATCTAAAAATGATAAAAA